>JAVFBX010217181.1:0-21402 GCA_034783855.1 Mopalia kennerleyi | reverse complement strand
TTGTCTCCGTCGTCATATAAGTGAAATACCCTTGAGTACGACGTTAAACACCAATCAAACAAACAAACAAACTTAGTCCAGTGACATTCTTTTATCCCCAGTTTCTAGTTTATATATAGATATTATGTGTTCGGATGATGCGGTTACTTCAATCATATCCATTTCTCCTTAGACAAATTTCTGACGCGATAACCTGACAAGATCATTTGAATCTGTTCATTACTCTGTCAAACTGATTTCCAAAAAAAAACTCTCTTAAACTAAGGAGTATGTTTAAAAATGATTACCTACAAACTCTTGGGTGAATTAAAAACACCACGACAGGGGCCTAGCCAAAAATCAAAAGTATGGTGTCCACGCTGGTCATTTTGCTAACATTTTACGCAACTGGGTGTCTAATTTTTACAGCTTCCCTATCTCCTGCAGGTGAAAGTTTCTTAAAACAGGGTGTCCAAATGGGGCAAGTGTTCCATTCAGGGTGTCCAAAGGACGGGTGGACACCCCTCTGCCTAAGGCCTTGCTATACAATGAACTAAATCCGGATCAGCGCTCAAGTCTCTCAAACAAGAGTTGGTTTGGATAAAGAAAATCTTCCATCGTAATTAAATACTAAGCTATGGAGGTCATGTAAACCCAGCCTGGGAGTCACAGATACAAGACATTGATTCTTTTCCGTCTCTCAGTTTATTGGTTACGGTTGTTTATTAATGCCATGTCACATGACTTGAATTACAGAAGACTGTGTCAGGTAAAGCACCCAGACATTAAATCCTCCGAGACGACCTGGACGGAATTTAACCACAACTTACTCACCATATACCTAATTTAATTACATCAATAGCGAGGAAGGATAAAAAAACAGTAATCCAATCTCTATCCACTGTTAAGGGCTTGCTACAGAGTTGACATGATCCAAGATAAAAAAAAAACATGACTCTAATTCGGATCTAAAGTGTAAGAAGTGTGCCAGCCTTGCCTTTAGTTTCTTTAAATCAAATTGACCCTTTACTGCTAAAGCCAGTATAATTGAAGTATATTTATACTGTCAGCTATGGAGGAAGATTAATTTTCCAACAGAACATTAGTACTTATACAACACTTCATGTTACAGTTGTGTATATGTTCCTCTTTAGACGTACACCACCGTCATATAAGTGAAATACCTAAAACACGGCTTTAAACACCAATCAATCAATCAATCTTTAAAATGTTATCAACTTGGTTTTGGAATATGTAAACATGTAGATAATCTTGACATAATGCCATGTGTTAAATTCTATTCTGTGTACAGTGTCTGCGGCTGAGGGTAATATGCTTCCAAAGGTATGACATAATCACCAATAAATTATTCAATTTCGTTGAATTATACAGATATATTCAATACAATGTAGAGAGAAAAAACATAGTTCCTGTCAGGGTCAACATTACATAGCCATGGGTTAGCATGTGCGCTTACTAATCCTACTTCAATGTACCATTCAGGGGTTTGAGTCCATCTGTCGACCATCAGGTATATGAGTGAGTCACACGAGTCTGGCAATTGCGGGGTGGTTTTTACAAGGTTCATCCCAGTTTTCCACCGTAATTAGGCAAGGAACAGTGTGAAGTGGACAATCCGTCATCATTTAAGTGAATTACCCTTGAATACGACGTTAAACCCAAATCAAACAAACAAACAAACAAACAAATCTGTGTACAGGAGGGAGAAAATGTGTCGAAATATAAGTAACCTTACATAGCACAGTTTCATGAAATTTTTTACAACAATTTCTATCATAAATTGAATTATTTATGGAAGTTTTAAATGGGATGATGTCATTCACAATTAGATTAGGTGCACCCTAAACTCAAGCTATATTTTCAATGAAAAAAAGTGCGCCTTGTACTCGGGTGAATACGGTATGTGAGTACACAGGTCCACTTGTCACATTTGTTACAACATACATGTATATAGGCATGCACAATTAGGTGATGGTTGCCGTAGCATTTTTCACACCAAAATACAGAAATAATTAGTCCTCCATTATCATGACATTTGAAAGTTGATATGTTGTCTCTCTTAAGCTTATGCCAGCAATTTACTTTTGTATGTCATATTCTAGTCCGAGTACATGCGAAGAAAAAAATAATACCAATAATACCTTAATATATTGATTGATAATAAACATGTAGGCCTACACAGTCACTACAGGACTGAGCTGTTATCTTTTCTGGCATAAACTTAAAATCAGTCCTCTAAAATTTTATGAGATAATGTAACATTTGCATTTGCTGCTACTTTGCTGATAGTTAAAATACATAAATGTGCATTTATTAAAAATAATACAATCTGGATTATTGGATGACAAAATTGGTCAAAATCAGAAGCAAAGTGCAAATTAAGATGAACACTGCACTCAATTTGGGAAACCTCAAAATCGGTCCTCCTAAGAAAGTTTGCATAAGCATGGGGAGGCCCCTTTAATTAGTTGTCATAAACATGGGGAGGCCCCTTTAATTAGTTGTCATAAGCATGGGGAAGCCCCTTTAATTAGTTGTCATAAACATGGGAAAGCCCCTTTAATTAGTTGTCATAAGCATGGGGAGGCCCCTTTAATTAGTTGTCATAAACATGGGGAAGCCCCTTTAATTAGTTGTCATAAACATGGAGAGGCCCCTTTAATTAGTTGTCCATAAGCTGGATATTTTAAGGTTTATGTGTTTATAAAAATGTGCCAATAGTGATGTCAGAAGGAAAAAAAACTAATCTAATTTCCATCCACTGTTGAGTGGAAGATATTAATCAATGTTCTATAAGAGAATGTACAGCTTTATGGTGAGATCCCTCAAAGTTCATATATCTTTATAGAAATGTGTCTTCCTTAAGAAAATTAATATCCAACTTAATTACGTGGTAAATATACAAAATTATAAGAAAAAAATTGTATTTACTTTTTGAAAATTTCGAAGTGGCTCACGTAAATTATATCCCAAACCATAAGCTTCCACAAAACTCTCAGCAGTTTTTATACAAGGTCGACAATAAATGGAACCTTCCATGGTTTGGGAAAAACTCTCATTAACCAGTGACTACATACAGATTATTTCCTTATAGCCTCTGCCAAAAGAGGGCGCACTTGTCGAGGATGTCTAGAATATGTTTAAGTTTTAAACATCCAATTGTTTCTAGTCCAAATCTTCACAGACTTTAATTGGTTCCCCACTCAGTTGCTTTTTCAGACAGCCAGTTGAACAGTTTCACATTTAAGCTTTCTCAGTTAAATGCATGTGCCATTTGGGAAATTTGTGTAGCTTCATTCAAAATTGGCACAGAAATTTCTGCATTAGATATGACAAACATGTAAATGACTGCAGTCTGGAATACTGGAATGATTTCCTTCATATATTATGATCCTGTTTTGGCCAACGGGTTAAAACAAATAGATATGTGGATAATAATAGCTGTCCTCCGAACTGTCCTCCTGCACAAACCAGAAACAAAAATTTTCTTATCAAATTCAAATCCAAAACTTTCGCTCACTGGTTTGTGCAGGAGGACAGTTCGTTTTTTTGTTTTCCTGCTACAGACATGGAAGAAACCGATACTGTCTCTTTCAATCAATGCTTTAAAACTTTGCCAAATGAGCCAAGAAACAAAATCGTTTTTCCATTTGGCCACAGGTTTCAAATCAATAAATAATCATAGGGCTACAATAGCTCTGCTGAAATCACTGGAAAAGTTCTCCTAAAATGTCAAATGATATAAAGAAGTTTGTGACCAGTGCCAATGTGACGAGAGAGATCAAATCTAAGATTTTTTCAGTGTAAAATGGCAATATTATATAGCCTAGATTCTTCATTAAGCTAACAGTTGATTTGTTTGATTAATTTACAGGAGATTTATGCGGTTTCCATAAGTTTTTAAATTACGTTATAGTAAAGATATAAAAGACAAATTTGTTTGCTTTGAATGGAAGATTTTCCATGCCACAGAAATGCTTTTTTATGCTATATGTGTTTTTTTGCGCTTTAAGGTTTGTTCGTTTAATTGGGGTTTAAGGGAGTATTAATGATGTTAATTCTCTTATATGAGAGTGCCCCAGGTAGCTTAATGTGTGAAAGACCCCCCTCCCCCACCTGCATCACTTGTAACAAACAAAAACAACACATGACCGAATGCAAAGACATCACAAACAGATCCGCTTCATATTGCCCGTTAAGCCTCAAGAGCACCAGAAACAACAGGAGGCACCCGCCCAACTACTTTCAGGCAGTATTTATTAAGTCCCTTCACTGAGTGGGCCCTAGCTCAATGTGTGAAGGAATTAAAGCACCCTTTATGCAACAAGCATGACAGGACAAGACAATACAAATACGCCACAATGAGATCAGCTTTGTGTTGCCTGTTACCTCGGAGAGCACCGGGGAGCTCCATCCAATTCCAGCATAAGGAAATAGTGCAGACTAAAAAGGCAGAAATGGTCCATCGTAATTTTTTTTTTTTTTTTCAAAAGTCGAATTTTCCCTGCAAGTCGTTTTCCTTGCTTTGCTTTATTTGCCGACAGATATCCTTCCCTTATTGTGTACATGTACATTTATAATAATCCCAGTTATTAATCTATTAAACTCCATAATCAATATAATGACATTGAGTTTCTAAACTGCTGACTACAATTTCTTGACATATATTGTTATTGTGGTATTTACCATCTGATTTTTACCTAAAATAGTCACTTTTGTTTTAAAATGAAACGTCCTCAACATTTTATCTAAGTAAATGTCTGTTCTCTTTGGCTTTCAAATTGAAAATATAAATGGATTTGTCAAAAGCACTTTTAAGCTTTCACGGTTAAATTTATGTGCGATTTGGGAATTTTGTGTAGTTTTATTCAAAATTGGCACAAAAATTTTTGCATAAGATGACAAGACAACAAAAGAAACACAGAACTTATACATCATTTAGAACGAAAAATTTCCAACTTTGTAACCATTCACTGTTTCTAAGCACTCATTTATTTATATCGTAATAACTTCCCACCAGTGCCTCGTTTTCTGAGTTTTGATTCTTCATCATAACTATTAATCTGTTGTGAATATTATTACTTTACGAACTAAGATAGAATTTTGTTTTGCATAGAGTTCATGTAATTCAGTTGAATTTTCAACACTTTTTGTTGTCGGGAACATAAAGAAAGAGATGTTATCGACTTTGGATAATTTTCGGCGCCAATTCTCTAACCTATCCACCTTGAAGTGTAGTTGGAAAATCACACAGAAAATGCACATTCTTTGATCCTCATTCTCTAAAACCATTCCCACCTCTCAGACAGTGAACTCTTATGCCACGACCTGACAGGAACATTTAAATCTCTTAATTATTCTGTCAAACTGATTGCCAAATAAGACTCTCTTCGACAAAGGAGCAGATCTAAAATGGTTGTCTCAAATCTCTTGGGTGCATTGAAAACCTGAACTGTGGACTAAGTCCGGCTCAGCTAAAGTCTCTCAAACAGGAGTTGATTCTAAGGGAGAAAGTCAGTGCCTCTAATTAAATACTGAAATTTAGTGGTAACGTAAACCCCGACTAGAAGTCCCAGATACAAGGCGTTAATTTCTACCTGTCTCTTGTTCATTGCATTTCTGTAGAGTGTCAACATCTTATAGCTTGACCTGAGTTACTGTAACTGTGTCAGATAGAGCACCCAATCAAGATGGCCTCGACTAAGGTACGACACAGCTTACTTGCCATGTATATCGCTAATTTAATTACATCGATATTTACGAAGACAAAAAACTCTCCTCTAATTTCCATCAACTGTCATGGACCTGTTAGAAAATAGTGATGATCCAAGAAAAAAATAGGGTTTCTAAGTAAATATCTTGTCGCAGTTTGTTTTTTTCAGAAGGCTTCCAAATGGCAGTAAGGATTCTTTACCATGTAGATACATGAAGAAGATAAAACACAAAGCTTCTCTCTTTACTTGTTTGTTTGATCATCTCATGCTATACTTGAGCATATTTCACTCATATGACAGGCTGCCAGCCCAGGGGTGAGAGGTCACTGTCAGGGTGAGAGGTCACCATCCGGGTAAGAGGTCACTGCCAGCTCTAGAGGCACTGACAACAAGCACCAACGTATCTTTGTTTTGTTTGATTGAGGCTTAGCATTGTACTCATGGGTATTTCACTTATATGATGATAGATTTTCCATTTCACACTGCTCCTTGCTTTAATAATGGTGGAATACTGAAAGGAAATCTTTTAAAAAAACACTAAAAAAAATCTGCAAAATAAAAGTTAGATTCCATGACTGTGCTTAAAGCGTTTCTTTTCCATCATGTCTACTAGGGTAAATGGGTGAAAACCAACAGCCATAGAGCAAGAAACCCTGAAGGCCATTTTTTTAACACTTGTAGTATGTTAACTATGACTATATATACAGCCACACCAAATTAGGAGATGGTCGCCGTGGCATTTTTCACACCAAAGCACAGAAACAATTAGTCCTCCATTAGCAACTGACATTATGTTAGGTGAGATCCTGCGCTCTGACATTTTGAAGTCAACACATTTTCTGCTCATCTTCTTTAAGAAATGAAGAAACTAGTCTATCCAATGAGAAGAAATAACACCAGTTGTTAAAATATTTCCAGAAAGAACAAAACTAGGTTTTTAACGAGAAGATTAAAAGTTCATGCAGGTTCCTATCCCAAATTCATCAGATTCATCCAGGTTCCTGTCCCAAATTCATCAGCTTCACCCAGGTTCCTGTCCCAAATTCATCAGCTTCACCCAGGTTCCTGTCCCAAATTCATCAGCTTCATCCAGGCTCCTATCCCAAATTCATCAGCTTCACCCAGGTTCCTGTCCCAAATTCATCAGCTTCACCCAGGTTTCTGTCCCAAATTCATCAGATTCATCCAGGTTCCTGTTCCAAATTCATCAGCTTCACCCAGGTTCCTGTCCCAAATTCATCATTCATCCTGGTTCCTGTCCCAAATTCATCAGCTTCACACACGATCCTATCTCAAATTCATAAGCTTCAGCCAGGCTCCTATCCCAAATTCATCAGCTTCACCCAGGTTCCTGTCCCAAATTCATCAGCTTCACCTAGGTTCCTGTCCCAAACTCATTAGATTCATCCTGGTTCCTGTCCCAAATTCATCAGCTTCACCCAGGTTCCTGTCCCAAATTCATCAGCTTCACACAGGATCCTATCTCAAATTCAACAATTTACAATTTAAAGTTTATTCCATCAAAACTTAAGTCAAAACTATGGAATTATAAAAGTCCTGAAATTGTTAAAGAGTCCAAAATTATTAGCAGTTTTTTTTAAAGGCACAGTAAACAGTACTTGGACTCACACTCAAAATAATCAGACATTTCATTTGATTATTTTCTAATTTTTTGCAAATCAACATAATTTTATATCAGTTCATTCAAGGATTGAATACAGTTATCAATAGTTAAAAACTACTAGACAATAATTGCACTTTTGCTGTTTTTAAGGTCAATACATAAAGATCAAATAATGATGTGATTGTCATCACAAATATGTAATTAAACAGTTAGATCCCCAATTTATAACAAAGAAGTCTAGAATACAAGATATTCCGTATCTTTATTTCATGTTAATACAATAGAACACCTGATTTGAATTCTTATTAAAGCTTTATGGTAAAAATGATACCTCTTTTTTAAACTGGACTGTAATGCACAATATAGATTCCTCTTTAAAAAAAAAATGAAGAAAATATTCCTTATAATTTAATACAGTTTCGTGGGGAGAATGTTAACAACAACAGCAAGCCATATTCAGAAACAAGTCTGGAAAATCTCACATCCTTCAAACCTAAAACAAAATGTCATTAGTCGCCCTTTTTGGCGCCTCTAAATTATTTAACGTAATAAAATCCCAGAATAACAATTTTGGCGGGTGGTTGACGTTTGGCCTAGGATTGTCAGGGTGTGATATTCACCATGATGATAGCCCAATACTAAATCAATTCCTGTTAAAACACCTAAAAATCACATTATTCTTCTAATTTACCAATGTATAATTTGGAAAATTATTATCATTCATGGCGTAGGCTAACTTAACTCTGAAATTTATCTTTAAATTTAACAAAAAGAAAAACATTACAGAGTCATAAATATTCTTTTAAAAAAGTTTATTTTGCCAATTGTTAAATTAAAATATTAGACTGTCTACTGTAACCTGATTACAGCCTAATGGAATTATTTTGACATACAATTACCTCCCCTTGCTACACTAATGGACTTATAATACCAGTAATATCTTTATCTGAGACCACCTTAAATAACCCCACGAGACCTGAACATGTATGAGACTTCGTGTTTAGTATCTCACACACGTCTTTATACAAAAGATAACTATCTGACAATTCTAATGCAGAATATTTATATATAACAGGCCAAAATAAATCAATCAGCCAATGGAATACCTAACTATCGATGTATTGCAATATGCAAGAAAGTATAGTTTCTCCTGATATTGCCGTTGCTACGCTCAGGTTAGGAGTAGTTTGTTTGAAGAATAGAATGCTGTCTTTACTTAGCACTGGAGGAAGATTAACTTTGCACGATTATTATACCACTTACAATTGTATGGTTGTGCTAGTGTCAATTATTGTTGGAATACATCTATATCATACAAGTGAAATACCCTTAGAAAAAGCATGATGTAAAATACCAATCACGTGATATTTATAGCTTTATCAGTAATTATTTCAAGAATTACACTCTTTGCGTGAAATGGGCCATAACTTAATTTACACATTTGAAATTTGCTGAAATTGAGATCAAAATAAGGTAGCTGTGGTTTATGATTGTACTGATCAGCATTCTTGTATCAAGAATATAAAGGGTACTTGACAAAAGTAAAAACAAGAACATGTCAAAAATTAAAGCTAACTAAACTACAGCAGTAAAGAGTGCTTGAAAACTCTTTCATCTACGAGAAGAAACAGATGATGTGTGGAGTCATGTGACCCTTAAGCTTTTCAATAATTTACCTTTTGTAAGTTTCTTTCTTCTAAAATAAAACAAGAAAAATTTAACATTTGTTTTCTTACAATAGCCTGCCTGATTTAAATTTTTATTAAAGTGGAGAAGAAACTGTGTTGACTTTCAAATGTCCCGTGGAGAAATCACACCTAGGGTCTTGTTAATTGCTAATGGTGGACTAATTGTTTGTGCTTTGGTGTAAAAATTGCCACAGCAACGATCTCCTAATTTGGTGTGACAGTGTATTTCGTCATAGTTAGCATACTTTAAGTGTGAAAAAATCGCAACATAAAGGTTTCTTGTTCTTATGCTGTTTGTTTTAACCCATTTGTTATCAGGTACACCAAAAACAAGGCAATAAATAGAGGATATTACACAGTGAATTTTGATATACCATAAATATTTCTTCAGTGAATGGTGAAAGAGTTAACTCCCTTGACAACTTGACAAAAAGAGTCAAGTTCTTTTCAAATATTCATGAGAGCAATAATATGATATTCAAACTGTATTGTGTTAAATGTTATTTTTATTATCTATCTCAACAACAAATTCGTAAATAAGAGCTGTTTTGTTAAATTTTTTATGAAAATTTCAAACCCGGCAAGTTTGGAACAAAATAGCACTTTTCTACAGGTGGCGTGGAATAGAAGGACGTTATTCAAAATGTGATGACAAATGACATAGCCTTTGTGTTGCATGTTAAAATGATGCATGTTCATATGTGACGTCATCATAGAAAGAAAGGGCTTTGATGCAAAACCATTCAAAGTAAATAACAAGTGTTATTTAATGGCAGGGAATTACATGTATAACTTTTATGAATGAAGGAAATCATGGTATTTCACCAATATATAAATAAAGATCAGTATTTACCTAAAAGAGATGATTGCAGTTTTATGCCGTGCTTATATGTCACAAGTTGGTGAGTGGAAAAAATTTTGGTGTACTCAAGGGTATTTCACTTATATGATTGACTATGTTCATAATGTTTCTTCCCTAATTACGGTGCAAAACCAAGAGGAAACCTCGTAAAAACCACCCCGCGATTGCCGGAGCCACATCAATGTGACTCACTCATATACCTGAAGGTCGACAGACAAACTTGATCCTCTAAACAGCACAACGACGTAGGATGAGTAAGGGTACTCGCTAACCACTAAGCCACTGCCCCAATACAAATTGCAGTCATTTGAAACAAATAATAATATTAAGAACAAAACTCTGCACACTATCTACACTATATACATTGATAACAATGGAACTTTTTTGTTTATTAAATAAATCAATGGTTGTCCTCAAGATAAGATGGAAATCACAGTTTGTGGTATATTTGTAATTAAATAAGGTTGTATATAGTGAGTGAGCTGTTGTTTAATTCTGATCTGGCTGTCGGGGAGAATTGAATCGGAGTACCTTAACTGAACCAGTTGAAGAGAAGAGCTGCTGATAGAAATCAATGCCTTGTATCTGGGAATCCCAGGCAGGGATTACAAGGCCATAGATCTTTCTGTTTAATTACAGCAGCAGACTTTCGCCCCTAAAACCAACTTTTGTTTGAAAGATTTTATAGCTGATCCGGATTTAGTTCAGAGTGCAGGTTTTTAAGGCACCCAAGAGATTTGGGGTGAGCGTTTTAGAATCACTCCCTTTGTCTGGAAGAGTCTTATTTGGCAATCAGTTAAGAAAAATTAAGAGATTTAAATGTCCCTGTCAGGTCAAGGCGTGATAGTTTTGTTTTGTGAGGGATTTAAAGCGACTGGATATGGATGAATGTTCACAAGCTATACCATTTCTCAGTGATACTTTGGAGGGTCTAAATGGAAGGTTTCACATAAGATATCAGCTCAGTTGATCTACAAATTTGGTCTTTAATTATTTTCTTTGCTAACATGTAAACTAGCCTGGCAAGGGTGGGGATATAGGCCGGCTAGGCCCCATGATGTTATTCTTTCAAAGGTTACCAAACTATAAGTTATGTACAAGAGTACAAGAGTAGTGTAACTCCGAAGGACGATGAACTCATTTTGAACTCAATATTTCGGTGCCTTATTTTGTCATCAAGTTCTGTATTTGTGTAAATCAGGTATATATTTTTTCTAATTGCGGTTAAAACAATTGTTTTGCATACATTATGCCCATGAATGATATTTTACTTGTTAGCAATTCTAGCCATATTTTGGATGTATATACAATAACACATTGAAAAGTTACTGTAGACATTGAAATCAGAGTATAATGCCACTTTGACAACATATTGAGAGAGATACAAACAATACGGCTTACATGTAGTTATGCAACAATAGTTAATATATCTATTTCAGGTTTTATTTAATTTTTTAATTATGGTTAAATATTCTAGAAAAGTTATCTATTTCTCTCTTTAGAAAGACTGGTTTCCATTGTTATATAGGAGAACAGCAGAAAGTGAATTGTTTAAGACATTCCACAGGAAGAGGTTGAGAACCATGTATAGTTACATGTACATCTCTTTCTCATTTTTATTTGTGGTTAAATATGATAAAAAGGTAGCTATTTTTCTTCTAGGAGAGAATGGTTTCCATTTTTATTATAGGAGTAAAACAGAGAGTGTCTTGTTTAAAAATGCCACAGGAAGAGGTAGTGAGCCTGATATAATGTCAGTTGCTAATAACCGACTGATTGTTTCTGTATTTTGGTGTGAAAAATGCCATGGGGACCATCTCCTAATTTCACACGACTTTGTGTGCAGTCATTGTTAACATACAAATGTGGAAAAAAAACGGCTCAAACGTTTCTTGTTCTCTGTCCGTTTCTTTTTACTCATTTATTCAACAAAGGATGAAGGATACACAGGCAATGTGTCTTATTTTTTCAATTCTTTTACCAATCTACATATAACAGAGTTTCTTGTTCCAGAAAGAATCAAATAAGGTCCAAACTCGACATACACTACAGATCCAAATGAGACTCCGTATTTCTTATCTTGCATCATGTCTATTTGTTAACCAGTCCACGGCAGAAGATGGAAATTACATTTGGGTGTTTTTTCTTTGGAACTAAATCGATGTAATTAAATTAGGTGTATGCTCGGTGAGTAAGCTTGCTTAACTCAGTCAAAGTTGTCTTGAAGGATGCGATATTATCGGAGTACTTTAACCGGCACACGACAGTCAATGTAAATTCAGATCACGTGATAGGACGTCAATAGGCCTTTACAACCGTAACCAATAAAACAAGAGCACCTAGTATCAGGGACTCCCAGGCAGGGATTACAGGACTAGTAAACCCCCATAGTTAATTACAGCAGTCTATCCTCTCTCCCAAAGTCAACTCTTGCTTGGGATTCTTTAGAGAAGATCCGAATTTAGTCCATAGTTTGGGTTTTTAATATTTATTCCCAAGAGCATTAACACAACCAGTCTATCCATGTCAGGTAGTGGCTTAAGACTTTTGTTCTCTGGGATATGCCAAAGATTTAAGCAACCGGAGATGGGAATTTATTTGGAATTTTTACCATATTTGAGGTGGGTTTTGACCTAAATGGCGCCAAAAGAAAAATCAAAGAGATAAAAATCAACACCTTGTACCAGAGACTTCTAGACAGAGAAGACATGTCTAGTAAACGTCCATATTTAATTACATCAGCCTACCTTCTTGCCCAAAGTCTACTCTTGTTTGAGAGACTTTAGAGCTGATCCGGATTTAGTTCACGGTTAGGGTTTTTAATGTTCCCTAGAGCTTTGACACATCCAGTCAAAATGAGCAAGTCTCTGTCTAAGAAAGGTATTTAAGCAATCAGTTTGACAGAACAATTACGAGATAAAAGTACATGTTGAGATCGTTTGAGACCTTTGTTCTCTGAGAGATGCCGAAGACAGTAACAGGAAATAGCAAATTGTTCAGAATCCAACTTCTAACCATATTTGTGGGCGACTATGATATAGATGGTGCCAAAACCATCCAAAAGAACCATTATTATGAGAAAATTTCAAGACAGTTTTAGTTCCAGAACAAATAATACGAAATATGAGCATTATGACAATATGTACATCTAAAGGTGTAGCACAAAAATGTAGTTAAAGAAAGCATTGGACAAACTATGTACAACATGTATTGCGAAAATCTTAATTGAGTGGAAATGTTATGGAATAATTCTTTATATTCTTTTCACATTTTCATGCTACATTTAAACATTACTTAGCATTATGATTCAGATAATTAGAGCAGAGAAGAGAAGAGAATAGATATTTAAAGTTTCAATTTAACTAAATGGAAATTTTCAAGATTTTTGACTTTTTTGTGTACAAGATTTTTGATTTTACCTGATTAGGAATGGTTAATTTCTTTTGCCTGAGTTTTTTTTTCTGGGTTTCATTTTTCTCAAGGGAATTTGTGGATCAGGAGCATGTTCTAATATAAGGTCTTTGGAACAAAAGGCCTTCAGAATTTATGACTATGATTGTATATTAACTTCTTAATTTAACATGTGCATGTGCAACAAAGCAGGTAAAGAATTCCAATCGAAGACTTTTGAAAAACTTTTTGTATTTACCAATATATCAATTCAAAGTTTATGGATGCAACATGGGACAATCTTAAGATTTATAATTCAAGTATGATGAAGAATCAATGCTATATCAGTGTCTTTTTGGTCTGAAACAACCACACGTGGCATCTCTCTCACCATGCTAGGAACACTATCAGGGACAGTTTCATATCAATACTCATTCCGGCAGAGCATCTTCGCTGATTTCTGAGGCACTATTGTGGTCCTATGATTATTTATTGATTGCAAACCCGAAGCTAAATTGACAAAAAAAAAATTGTTTCTTGGATTCTGTGTCAAAGTTTTAAAACACAGATTGGCAATGATAATCCTTGTTTCTTACACCCCTTGGCATCATTAACAACAAAAAAGTGACTAAAAAATTTCTTCTTGTCCAATTTGAGTCCCCATCGTTATGCATGAGTCTATTACAATTGACCTGCTATGTGCTCTTTTAGAGTTTAACAGATGTGCTTAACACGGACAGACTGGGCAGTGGGGGAGGGGGGTATCAGACAATAACCCATGTTTTATTTGACTAAACAGTACAGTTTCTCCTGCTTTGCACATAGCCTGGATCCCCTCTACTGCAACTACTATCAAAACATTGCCTTATCCTTGATTAGGGACTGAAGCCACCCTTAAGATTACCTCATTCACAAAGGCCTTATCCTTGATTGGGGATTCAGGCCACACTTAAGATTACCTCATTCACAAATACCCTATCCTTGATTGGGGATTCAGGCCACACTTAAGATTACCTCATTCACAAAGACCTTATCCTTGATTGGGGATTTATGCAACACTTAAGATTACCTCATTCACAAAGACCTTATCCTTGATTGGGGATTTACGCAACACTTAAGATTACCTCATTCACAAAGGAAACAAAAATAACAATAGTGGACAATCACATGATGGAAAGGAAATTGCTACAAACATCAGCCTCATATTGCTCCTTAGCTATGAGCACACCAGGAAGATTCCTCTTACTACTCCATGGCAAATATTGATTGTAAATTTGAAAATAAGTCCCCCCCCCCCCCCACACTAAAAACTAAACTCACTGGCAAACAGCCAAACGATAAATGTATTTTCAGAGTAATTTATTTCCCATATTGTACAACACAACTAGCTTATGTTTTATTTGGTCTGAATTGTGATTTTCTGGGGAACAAAACAATCAAAAGACAATATGTCTGTAGAAATGAGGTAAATTGTCTCATTTTCCCTACAAATTGCTTTTGGCTGGAAAAGTCATTTTGGCAATATATGAAATACGTTTGACCAGAGCATATAAATTCATTAGACTGGAACTCTTCTATGTCTGGAGGCTATTTCAGTCAGACCAATAGGAGACGTTATTGACTATGACTAAAGACCAACTCCTAATACCAATCAAATGTGAGTTGCTGTGAAGGATATCACCATTGATCTTAGTACTTTGTGTTACCAGCAAAACTCCAAAATGTTTGATTTGTTTGTTTGATTGGGGTTTAACGTCGTACTCAAGGGTATTTCACTTATATGACGACAGATTGTCCTTGCCCTAGAATGGTGGAAAACTGGGAGGAAACCTCGTAAAAACCACCCTCGCGATTGCCAGAGCCACATCTTGTGACTCACATGTTTGAAGGTTCTTGAACAAATTTTTGCACTGGCTGGTGTTAAAATTTGTACTAACAGGTATTTAATTTATTTGATGAGCTTGCATAATCCGTGGTTTTACCTGAAGACAGAGCAAAATTTATAATTGCGTGTCTTAGTGCATTATACGGTTCATATGTTTTTTTCAACTTAAATGTCTAAAATAAGATTGGTTTGATTGGGGTTTAACGTCGTACTCTAAAATAAGAGGTCTTATGTCTGAAAAGAAATGCTGCCTACACTGTACATGTATCTCTGCTTTGTAGTAAACAATCTAAACTTCGGACACCTGGCTACTCAAGGTTACTGGTTGAACAGTGTATTGGTGTTGAAACAGTTGGAAAAAAAAATGAAAAGCAGTTTAAAATAATAAGCTAAACAATTTTAAAATCAAAATAAAAATATATAAAAAAAGTATTTAAAAAAAAAATGCTATCAAGCAAATGCCTCAAAACTGTAGACCTATGTGTCTTGGCTGATACTTCTAAGATCGTTTCATTTATTTTAAAAGTGTAGTAGACAATTAGCGGATAACAAGTTTCTTCAACCAGATTGTGTCACTTCATGAACACAGTGTCATATACGCAAAGTACCCATAAGCATGGCGTAAAACACCAATTGTGTCACTTCATGAACACAGTGTCATATAAGCAAAGTACCCTTAAGCATGGCGTAAAACACCAATTGTGTCACTTCATGAACACAGTGTCATAAAAGCATGGCGTAAAACACCAATCGATCAATCATGAACAGAGTACCAAGAAGCCTTTCCCTATTGTCTGACGATTCTGTGAGTACTCAGTCATTGTACTGTGGAGTCTAATTACTCTCCTTTAACACAACAGATGGGGTACCTGTATATGGCCTTGAAGACAGCTCATAATATTGACTACCAGCTAGAAAGCGAGGTAGACAAGTGTTAAAAGTTAGAAGCAAGGATACATTCTATCAGCTCTGTGGGTTACATATATGTATTTGGCCTAATGGCGACAAACATGGTTGGTGTAGACCAAACTAAACATTAGGCATCCCCAATTTTATTTTGTGGTTCACGGGGCCTCCCGACTTCAAAAATGGAGAAAATGAAATAAAAATAAAAGTAAAAAATCGTCTGTTTTATTTGACATATGCCATTCCGATTGCGAATTTTTGTCTGTTTTATTTCTGAAACCGTCAGCCAAGTGCTAAAACATATGTATTCTAAAAACTGCTTTTCAAACTGTATGTTAATTGACTGTTACTATTACAACAAAATAAGTCTATTATTTTTAATCTGAGAGTATAAAAATCAAAAAAGTATGGTGTCCAAAGTCTTTGAAAACGTTTTGAGTTTTAATAAAAATATTTGACAGATTACCAGTTTTATTTTTTTTTTTATTTCCTCCTCTGATTTTGGAAAAAAAAAAGTTTTGCCCGTGAACCACAAAATAAAATTGGTGTGGCCTTATAGAACCAATTTTGATGAACATGGTGGAGATAAAGGTGTTTCTATACTCTGGGCCAATGATCAAATAAATCTAAGGCCAATCACATATTACGCCAGTGGGCTATGCAAATGTTTCATTGATACATTGATGTTCACCATAGTACTTTTATGGGTATTTCATTCATATGATAGAGTTGTACCCTACCAAGAACTTAGGCAGATGTGACTCCATCCATCATTTGTACACCCTGAATTAAACAATTGCCTCATTTGGACACCCTGTTTTAAGAAACTTTACCATGCAGAAGAAAGGGAAACTGTAACAATTGGACACCCAGCTACTCAAAAAGTGAAGCAAAATGACCATTTAGGACACCATAGTTTTGATTTCTGGCTAAGCCCCCTGAGCCACACTGAAACAACCATAAAAAGATTAATATTCCTGCAGTGCTAAATAGAAGCAGCATAAATAATATTGAAACATACTGCCCTCAAACCATTGGCTAAGTGAAAATGGACCTACTTATGACCAATGGAAAATAATGTCTGGGTTTGGAACCTCATTAATTGATAGATTTCTGATTTTATTTGTCAGAAATGTCATTTTTCCCTTAACAAATCAATCAGCAGAAAATATGTCTTTCCTAAAGTGATAAATGGTTCATACCATGAAAATTGGTTTGCCGAGAGAAACAACATCTTTGACTGGAACAGATAAATATCATTGGATTGAAACTCTTCTGTGTCTGGAGGCAATTTGAGTCAACCCATTAGCAAAAGCTATTGACTCCAACCAAGACTGAAAAAGTCATCAACGAATCCAATATCTGGTACATGGTAAGGAGAATATTACTGTCACAATGACGAGAAAATGTTATAAAGAATTTGAAGAATGATTGGTTGGTGTTGCATGCCATGTTTATATATCACTAACATGTACATATATCCCTGGAAAATCATGCTATAGTTTCTGTGAAATTCCATATCTTGGGGAGATAATTTGAATATAATATATGGGATTTAGAGAGAAATGTGTGATATTACATTTTTTTATGACATATTTTCAGGAGTGCTTAAATGTCGGCTGTTTACTTGAACAATAAGTACAGACTGTGAAATACTGTTATGATCTGTTGCAAAATAACGGTTTCTACCATACTATTCAGGTTATCTGTTCTCTACTATCTTAAATGGGGGGGGGGGGGGGCAAGTAATAAAAAAATATAACTGTACAAACTTTATATGTATTTTTCTATAATTATGGTCTGCCAAAAATCATGCCAAAGAACTAGTTATTACTTTGAGTAATACAAATACATTCATATTTCTGTTCCCAAATCAATATAGGACATCTTTCTACTCCATCTTTCTCCATAGAAACAAAAGTGATGGTTTCTGGGCTAGGTTTTAAGGTCAATCTCTTAAAATGTCTGCAGGGAATAAAATTCCGTGTCAGGAGCCAAGAAATGGATGGATATCAGGCAAATCCTTATCACCTTTTAGCGACTATGTTCTGTTTAGGGCCAAATAAACCCATTCAGAAATTCTTATATCACTCCTGGGACATCCCATGATGCATCAGATGGCGGAATACTTCCTCCCACAATGTATTCGCCAGGCTGATAATAAGGACTCCATTACCCGTGATGAAGTGGGGAGGTCTTGTTTATATACATTATTGTACACTCTGTTGATTGGGAATGTTTACCATTATTTCAGACCAGGTTGCTAAGGGAGAAGGCAGTAATTAAACCAATCAAGACAAGCACACAGGGAAAACTAAATTCGTGTGATTAATATTCTGTGCTTCAGAGATGCATTCTTTGAACAAGATTTGTTACCTTTTTTGAATAGGGTTTAATGTCGTACTCAAGTGAATTTAAGTTATATGACGACAGATAGTTCACTCCACACTCTTCCTTAAATACGGTGGAAAACTGAGAAGAAACCCTCATGGATAGGAAATGTCTTGGTAAGCTCAAAAGGATTTAGTGGTCTCCTATTCGCCAATGAAGGTGAACTACGTCGGTGTAAATGTACTACGTCCTGTGATTGTCCTGTCTTGTCTTTGTTTGTTGTCAGTGGCCCCGGGGGTGGTTTCCTTCACCCATTGGGCTGGCATGCTGTTGGCAAGTAAAATAACCTTAAGTAGGACGTTAAACCCAAATCAATCAAACAAACAAATTCAAGATCATTGACAGACATTGCTTATTACAGGAGTTCTGGTTGTAAGAAACTTGTTATCAGCTAATTGTCCACTACACTTGCTATCTTGTAGAATTAAAGATCATCATCCTCTCGACAACTGAAAGATCACAGAGACGCTGATAAGGAATTGCCGAGACAAATTATTTTAATTTCTGCTAGCGAAAAAATACCTGGCAAATGGAAAGCATAGCACAGCATTTGTAGAATTTGTCATTTTGAGGGCAAAACAATTTCTGAGGGTAATTGACACACTCGCTATAAAACTGTTAAAAAAAAGAGCCGTAAAAAGAACTTTCTGTACTGCAAGCAAAAATATATAACGACAAAACTAAAGTACAGCACGGCATTAGTTCATGTTTAGAGTGGGAGGAAATTTCTAGGGCCACTAATAGGCTCTCTAAATGTAACTGAGCAGTATTAAGACCTTTCCTTACTGGAAAACGGACACCAAGGTCCCCAGTCATCAACAGGTGAAATGAATCTCTTTGTTTTTCATAACACCCACTTTCCAGACAACCCCTTGTGATTGGTCAGAGTGGCAAACTCCTCACATTAGGGACAGTGCCACCTATGCAGAGATGCGTAAGCTTACCCAAGTTTTCCACCATACTAGGGCAAGGAACAGTGTGAAGTGGGCAATCCATCATCATATAAGTGAAATACCTTTGAGTACGACGTTAAACCCCAATCAAACAAACAAAACAAACATCTTTCAGTGCTTAGAGAAGACAGCATGGCTACTCTTCAAACAAACTACCCTTTGCCAGAGGGCCACAAATGTTGACACTTAATGTGAACCATTTATCTATAATGTATACCTCTATTTCATTCCAAATTCAACACCAATATCCAAATAATGCTTATGGCTAAAGATTCATATACATACATGTACATTGTACATTTATGAAAATACACTTTCAGCCATATTTAATTGGATTTATCTGATCTATGTTTATACATATTCGTCCCTTTAAAGGTCCCACAATCGATTTCACTATGCTGTATTTACTGCAGTTCAAATATTCAAACAGACATTGAGGAGAATTTAGTCGGACGACATGTTTTATAGGAGCATTTACTTCCTGGGAATGTACGATAAAACTGTCCATTGTCTATTACGGTAGAGCCATAGGATGCAATTTATTGTCTCCCTTTAGACTGTAACTCTTCAGCTTTCAGCCTCCTAGTGGCAGTAGGTAGAATTAAGGGAGCATTACTGAAATGTAGTTTATTGTCACACAACAATGTAAATTTTTGACAGTTCATTATTATCCATTTGGAAAGCTTAATCATATTTAAAATTCAATAAAATCCGTACGGATCACACTTGTCCGCACCCATTTTTTTAAAAATTGTAATCAAAAATCAATTTCGGCACAATGTGTCGTCCAAACGTAGAATATATACACAGCCCAACATGCTTTTTTCAGTCATGTCTTGTAGCGCATCATTTAGTTCCTAAGAACCTACAATAAAACTGTCCATTCTCTATTACAGTGGACTCACAAGAAGAAATTTATTATCTCCCTTTGGGCTTAGCTCATCGGTTTGTAGACCCCTAGGGGCCGTAAGTAGAATGAAGGGGGCATTACTGGAATAAAGTTTATTGTCTTAGAATAATGCAAATGCGGATTAAAGCACTTGAGCGCTAAGCTCCCTGATGGCAGTAAAAAGAATTACGGCGACATTTCTAGACAAAAATCTTGGAATATCCTAAACCTCAGATTCTTCATGAGACATGCACTACACTTTTAATCAGGTCAACCGTTATGTTTGGATAAGCAGGACAATTAGCCAATGATGCCTATACTGCCATTAGATGAAACTATATGGAGCAACATTTCACAAATCTTGAGCCATAGTTCCAACATTTTAGATAACCAAGGTTCAGGGTTTAGCTGTTCAAAATGTCCACCTGGTATTTAATACCAGACTAAATTATAGAACTAATCAGTCACTGTTCTGCCTTCACAAAGGTGAGGTCTCATCTAATGGAAGGTCTGATCTCTAATATCGCTTTAAGCTGTCAATCCCTGCTTGGCTGATTGAAAAGGTCACATAAACTTTTAGAAATTTTCAACATAATTTACATACTGAGATTTCTGGAAACCATTCAAATCTGAAACTTTAAGCTGCATGAGTTGAATGATTTTGAGCAGAACGAATTTAATGATTTGAACAGAATGATTTTACTGATTTTGGACAGACTAATTTTATGATTTTAGGCAGAATAAGTTCAAAGAATAAATTTAATGGTTTTGGGCAGAATGAGTTGAATGATTTTAGGCAGAATGAATTTAATGATTTTGGGCAGAACGATTTTACTGATTTTGGGCAGAATGATTTTAATGATTTGGGGCAGAATGAGTTCAGTGAGAATGAGTTTAATGATTTTGGGCAGAAAATGAGTTTAATGATTTTAGGCAGAATGAGTTTAATGATTTTGGGCAGAAGGAATTTAATGATTTTGGGCAGAACGATTTTACTGATTTTGGGCAGAATGAGTTTAAGGGTTTTGGGCAGAATGAGTTTAAGGGTTTTGGGCAGAATGAGTTTAAGGGTTTTGGGCAGAATGAGTTTAAGGGTTTTG
>JAVFBX010217170.1:0-11584 GCA_034783855.1 Mopalia kennerleyi | reverse complement strand
TATTTCACATATATGACGAGATTGTTTACTAATCACTCAGCCCTAATAAAATGTGGCAAAAAACCAAGAGGAAACCTAGTAAATACCCCCAGGATTGTTGGATTGGCCTTGTGTACCTGAGGTAGGCAATGGGATTTGAACCCGTGAGCAGTACATCAGAAGATGTTCAGCAGCCCTTCTTGTTAGCCATTGAACTAGGGTCACCACTGAACCGGGCCCGCCACAGTATTCACTTTCAAGACTTCTCACCCTGGCAATTTCATTGGAAGAGATTGATGACTGGTAAGTCTTTAAAATTGCACAAATAATTTCTTGGTGGTCACATTCTTTGTAGTTCATCTATTTGTTTCGATCATCTAAAGAGTTAAACTTTACATTCACACTAAGTTGTTCAGGCCTTGAGTTCGTTAGCACTAAAAACTGTTTTAAATAAACATATATGAACAAAATATATATATATATATATATACAAATATATACTGACTAGAGAATTTAACAAAATTGATTGACTTATGATGCATAAATAAGAAGTATCAGATCTTACAAAAATGAAAAAAACAAAAAAAAAACAAGAATGTTAGTATAATATGCAATGAGAAGAGATGGGTTCAGGGAGCTGCAGGGATGAGACAATTGTTATGTGACCAATATTGATAATATAGATTAAAGTCACATCTCAATTATCCACATTACATGTTTAGGTATCAGAGTGTACATACAAAAGAAATTATGGACTTTTATAACGAAAATAATACTTGAGCCCATTACTAAATTAAATAGTTCAATAACACAAATTCTTTGGAGAACATGTTTCTCGACATGGAGTGCGTCAAAGCTTTTCAGATTCCCCTAGAATAATGACTGAACACTCCTCCTTCAAAGCATTTCAGATTCCCCCAGAATAATGACTGAACACTCCGGCTCGTCCCTCTCCTGTGCATTCTGACTGCTCGTTTGTATCTGAGACCAGATTGTCTCCAACTGAACATGAAGATCCATTAGTTGACCATGTAACTCTCCTAAATCCAGGTCTACCTTTGTCATTACAAACACACCTGTAAATTAACAGGTAACAATAGGTCAATTTAAAGATTAGGAATGTACAAACTTTATTAATGATCATTTACAAGCAGATTTATTTATCTGGCTTTATATTAAATCCAAATTACAGAACACTGACCAGCATACATGTATATATATGAGAGAAAAATTGGGTACAACACGATTCACGTCGTACTTAAGGTTAATTCACTCTCATGAAGGCGTGCCAGCCCAATGGGTGGAGGAAAACACCCTGGACAACAATAGGAAGTGGAATGTGAAGACCAGAAGCAATTACTCACATTTTACAACCAGAATACTGACCCTGACAGGCTTAATTAGGACAGATTCCTTGGATAATTAATATATTGGAAAACTTTTGGATGACACATGTTTTTTGACAATTGGTGTACTTAATTTCTCGTTTACCTTTCTCAAACTAATATCAATTACATGTAGATCAGACTGTACACTTTACAGCACTCCACCATGGTTGATACCCACCTGTTGTCCACTGTAAGTTATCACAATAAAGACCATTTAACTGGTCCCTAATATATACCGGATATAAGACAACACCCACACTGTATGTCCACCTTTAGTATTGCTGTATTAGAAAACTCACACTCGTGTACCTTTGATTAAGATTTGTTTTCCCTGTTTCTGACTGTTTTACCACAAACACATTGTCCTTACACGATGAATGTCAATTGTTAATACTATTTTAACTTACTCTGTCGTTTATCAGCCAGTCCTCGACAGTAGATATTTAATAAAGCCACAATATCATCTTCACATCCTTGTCCAAATAGATCATGAGGCCATGTAGCTCTGAAAAACAAGGACAATATCATGATACATTCACTTGTTTATCATCAATATGTACATATAACTGACATTAATGATATTTTCCTTAAGTACAAACGTCACACATTTTATATAGTTGTGTTTATGTTGCTGTTTACTGTATATACAAGTCATATAAATGACAAAGCATTCAGTACTGTGGCAGTAATAACAAATCAACTCATTTGTCAGGGTCCGCTATTAACTCACAAAACCCTGAAACAATTGAAATTCAATTTAGTTTCACTTTCTGGCAGAGAATCCGGTTTCGTTAATACAAAGCATGCTATTGTCAATATAGTTGGAGAACTTGATTATTATCATTATGTTAGGGATGCATGCAACATCTTGACAGGTGATCAAGACATGGGATCATATATAGCAGTTTAATTAACATAGTAGTTAATCCACTTTGAAACAACATTTTAATTCCAATGTGGTCACATTCTCACAGTCGTCTAGACAGTTTCAAAGACAGAACAAGTTTCAGTTTGACACAGTGTTGGATGGTCCTACCTGTAAGCTCTGAGTAGTTGTATTGCTTTAAGGTACTGTTCCCCATTGAGGTATTCAGCCAGACTAGTTAGGGCCTCTTGTTTGGAGACCTCTTTAGCATCTACCTGTAGGGGGGAGACTTGGCCATTCTCCAGTTCTCTGGCAGACTGGGTGAGTTCTGCCTTCACAACTGTTACTGGCACCGAGAAATCAACCACCTAAAGCATATAGAAAAAATAGGGTGTATGGAGCATGACTAACTTGAAACAGAAATAATAAATTCTTTGCTTGTTTGATAGGAGCTTTCACCATATTGAATATTATTTCACTCATATGATGGCGTGCCAACCCAATTGGTGAAGGAAACCACTGTAGATGACAACACACAAAGACAGGACAACCACAATAAAAAGACACCACAAAGTGGTTTCCCGAGAGCCACAGGAAGTATACAGAGTATACAGGGGAATGTCAAATAACACATTGCTATCAGATATATGACTTAAAACTATATCAGTTATTTCACATTTCAATAACAGCGAAAGTAAGTTATTTGCCACAAAATCTGAGATAAACATGATAAACTTGGTTCTACAATAAAAGGTAAATGAAACCTGTAGAGAGTATGAGAAAACAGATTATTTACTAACCTGGGGTGAATTGGTGATTGAATGAAATGCTTCTAACAGTTTCATGTAATTCTCAAACAATAAAACCAACTGGAAGTGAAGCTTGTACAAGCGCCGACACAGTTCCATTTTCTGAAGAGATAATATGGATAACATGCAACATTTTAAAAAATAGGCTGTTTTATTTCTTTGTTGAAGAACTGTTTTAGGCCAGCTCTTCTTTCGTTATTTTCATAAATTGGCAACTTTAGGACAGCATGTATAATTTGTCTATGGCCGTTTCAATTTAGGTGAACTTGGAACAATATGACATTAATCACGATGTGACTTCTCATATGAGTAAAAGTGTGCCATACAAATGCTTTTAATGTACTTGTTACAACAAAATGGAAAATGACACATCTGAAGAGAAAATGTTATAAAAAAATCTAAATAAGTCTAAATTTGTTGTTCTTCAGAACGAGTTAATTTTACCTTTCACTGGTGATTACAATTATTATGTTTCACTCTAATGTATTTCATATAATTAAATAAAATGGCACAGGGGTGTTAATTAATCATCTCCTGTTGTAGATAAACTCCCAGAGACAAAGTGTAGCAGGAGATATTGTCGTATGTTGTATTGTGAAAGTGGCTCCTTCAGAGGCTCACTGGAGAATAACAGCAGATTTTCATCCAGATAACGTTTGTGAATCTATGTGACTATCTTACGTAGAACCTCTTGGCATCAGATTAGATAAGATCAATGGTGTTTATTACCTGTTCTTCCCCACAGATAGCTCCACAGTCTCCTAATGACTGTTGTTTGATGGAAGCTTTGATCTCGTCCAAACACTACAAGTACAAAACACAAGATTATCTACAAATTACCCAACATGACAGACATGTATAATCACCCACAGACCCAGCATTGTTTCTTTGTTTCACTGGGCTTTGAGGACTTATATGACAACAGATTGTTCACAATGAACTCTGCCTTACTCAAATGTGGGGAAACTACAAGAATAATTACCTACATAACCTTCAAGGAAAGAAGCCACAGTAAACACCTACATGTTCCTACATTAAACCTTCTAAGATGGACATTAAACCAATGTGTAGCCCATCGGTGAGACAAGCTAGACATTAAACTGATGTGTAACCTCATAAGTGAGACAAGTTAAACATAAAACTAATGTGTAAACTTATTTGTGAGACGAACTAGACACTTACCAAATGTGTAATCTCATTGGTGAGACAAGCTAGACATTAAACTAATGTGTAACTTCATTGGTAGACAAGCTAGACATTAAACTAATGTGTAACTTCATTGGTAGACAAGCTAGACATTTAACTAATGTGTAACCTCATTGGTGAGACAAGCTAAGCTTTAAACCAATATGCGACCTCATTGGTGAGATAAGCTAGACATTAAACTAATATGCGACCTCATTGGTGAGATAAGCTAGACATTAAACCAATATGGGACCTCATTGGTGTGACAAGCTAGACATTTAACTAATATGTAACCTCATTGGTGAGATAAGCTAGACATTAAACCAATATGCGACCTCATTGGTGAGATAAGCTAGACATTAAACTAATATGTAACCTCATTGGTGAGATAAGCTAGACATTAAACTAATATGGGACCTCATTGGTGAGATAAGCTAGACATTAAATTAATATGCGACCTCATTGGTGAGAAAAGCCAGATAATTACCCAATCTGTTACCTCATCTAAATGGTGATAGAAGTGAGACACCTTACACCTCACTCATTGGTGAGAGGATAAGACATTTAGAAAGATAATCTTTCCCACACATCAATTGACCTCTTACTTGTTCAACTTGGTCTTTTCTCATGGAATAGGTCTCATAACACTCCTGGATCTCCAGAACACAGAATCTGTGCTTGTCAACCACACGGGTCCCCATTATCTGAACAAACAGGGAAAATTTCTCATAATAATTGAATAATCATTTTCATGAAGAAACAGTTTTAAAGAAAGGTGAGTAAATATGCTGTGTTTGTTGGTGACCGTTACATGTATGCACAAATCGACCAGACATGTTTATTACATATCTTATCCTATGTTTCAAACCTATGAATCACACGTAAATGTATATGTAAAATAATAAATATTTTACACCAATTTCATGCACAGCAAGGTGTGTTCTACATTGTGAAGAAGACTGGATTTATTCTTGTTAACACTCTTGTAATTTGCATATAACTTTTTGGGGTTCTCATAGTCCAATGAATCCTTTATATAATAATGCTAGGCTGATAAAAACAATCTGAAGTAGGGAATTTAGTGTCAATCTAACAAAGAAACAGAAACAGTTGATCAACAATGTAAAAATTATACTAATCATTTCATGATAAAGTGAGAACTGTTTCTAGAATGTAAAAATACTTACAGTTTCCGGCTCTGTGAAAACATGGGGACATTCCATTCTGTCCAATAAGATGTTTAATATCTGCAGTAAGTTCAAGTCAAGGAAGGCAACAACACTACATTTTATACAAAACATTTTTTGGGGGCGGGTAGAAAAATTAATAAAACAGGTACAGGTATTTTGAAAGCAAAAAGGTTTCAGAAGATATGGCCCAGACCAGCATTTTTTGCAGATATATGATATTGACCTTGGGGTCATGATCGACCTCCATTGATAGTTGCGCCAGATCCATGTCATGTGTATGAACAATCATGCAAAGATGCAAAGAATCACAAAGATATTACAATAGAAGACATACATAAGCTGTTAGACAGGCTGCCATGGGGAGTCAAGAATACCTGTTCCCCCTCAACTTCTTAGTTGGAGATGGAGGGAGGATAATAAATAAAGTCGTCATATAATTCAGAAAGGATATAGATTTGCCAGGCCACTGACTTCAAGGACTCCGTTTTACTGACGTAATAACAAGCCTCTTTAGTCACATTCGCCATACGTCTTCTCAACTCCTGCAATAATACAAGATTGGCGCATGATTTTATTATAACAATATTAAAATTCCCTTACAATGCAATTAGGGATAATTAAAAAGAACTATAAAGCACGATAACAAACTCAGTAAATGGGTTTGCCTTGAAATGTTTTAATTTGCAACTTTTGAAAAGTTTGCCAAAATTCCCTAATAATATTTTGAACAAGTTGATTGGCTTTTAAGGCCATATACTTACTTGAAGTGGTTGTTCATTTGCCAGACAGCCTTGTACACTTAATTGTAACAGAATTTTTTAATCCTTCTATCTTATCTTAGTGAATAGCGATATTATTTTATATTATTACCTTATAAAGCCTGGGAAACATCTGACATGTATTAATGACATTAGCTGCTGTCGAGTCAGCCATGACCTTTGACACATGTGACCTCCAGAGGTCCTCCACTTCGTCACTCTGTATGTTAAGAAAGGCGGCTGACAGGTGAGAGAAATTAGGTGAGGCTGTGCTAGAACTCAACTCCACAATATCACCATCACTGTATGAACTGTGCAAGCTGTGTCTGTAACAACAACAACAGAACTAATGGTCAGCAACAAAAATAGATGAGGCATCAATAAAAGGTGAATTTACAATTCTCAAGAATTTCCAGAAAATGTTGATAAAACCTGTAAGAGGCACATTCTTAAACCCCATTTTTTATGGTGTGTGATTTTCCATAAAACACTATAAGTTGGACTGTTACTAGATGATTCTAAAGGATAACAAGTGAGGGAGATGCCTCTAATGAGTGTTTCGCTGAGCACAAAAAACATCAGCTAAAAAAAACCCAATATAGTGCCCCAGCAAGTGTTCCAAACATTTTATTAAAATGCCAGAGAGAGTTGATACTTTCACTAAAGTGTGAATACATACATGTAATTCACTGAAACTTT
Source organism: Mopalia kennerleyi (assembly GCA_034783855.1). Lineage (NCBI taxonomy): Eukaryota > Metazoa > Mollusca > Polyplacophora > Chitonida > Mopaliidae > Mopalia > Mopalia kennerleyi. The sequence continues at coordinate 4,711 of JAVFBX010217170.1, read as the reverse complement.
ATCAACAATGGGAAGTGTGCAGGAGAAGTGTTCGCGGACACCTTGACACAAACATCATGTAGGCAACTCAACCGTTTTTCATTGTTAAAATACATTCGTCTTATCTAATCTGACATTCGGTCAACCATCCATGATGTAGTGGCTGACTAATGAGTACTCACGTTGACGTAGTGAGTGGACTGCTCAGTAAGACAGGATTCTCCACAGTAATTGAACCGGAGGCAGGTAGGTCTTGTGGCATGCCATCGTCGGCCGGAGACTCCGACTGGGACTGTAACAAATAGAATTTCAATACTTAGCCATAACTATAGGTAGAAATCACAATACAAGTAGATGTTGTTAGATAAAGCAACTGAGAAAATATATTCGCATGACTTAACTCTTCACCCATATAACCATTTCGATTATCTACCCTCATTACAGATTTCAAGTAGTTAATTTGTCTGTTCCAAGTCTTTCATTGTAACTAAAAAAGAAAACCTGTAAAGTTTTGCCTTTAAACATATTAGACTTTGATGGAAAATGTTACAGGAGACCCTGTGTTCAGTCCATTTGCTGAATCGACTCTTCACAATGTGGTCTATTTTTAAATTCACATTGACAGAGGATGTATGTCAGCTGTTCAATTGATAAATAAACTGACAAACTTTAAATAAATGTATTAATGTATAAATTTAAATTAATACATACCTCATCATCTTCTGACATTAATCCAGACTCCTCCTCTTTCAGACTAATGCTGTCACTCTTCACAGAGAGTTTAGCTCCCTCATTATTAGCCAGTAGTGCCAGATCGGGCACACTGCGGAAATGTGTCCGGGTGGGTGTTTCGGGGCGGTCTAACTGACTCAGCGATTGATGACGATTGCTCAATGAAGAATAATTATAATTGTCATCCTGTAAATAACAAAATATAACAAATATTTTTATAAAAGACTTCATTTAAAGATGAAAACTGAGCAAAATTTTTTCCATAAACACTTACATGATATCTTATTCACCTCTGATCAAATAAGAGATATTACAGATCAGTTTGCCAGTGGACTTATTACACTACAGAGCTATATTTGTAATCTTCTAATAAAATGTATGAAATAATCACAAATTTTAAATATTATAATACATAAAATGTAATGGTAAGTTAGTAAGGTTGAGCTCATTAATAACAGGTACATGTGTACACCTAAACTTCAAAATGATACATGCTATAGTAAGTCTCTGAGATTCTCATGAACAAACTAGTAGAGTCAGTTAAGACTGTTACAGCTGACTTCCTTACCTCAGTCTCCTCCAACTCATTGAGGAAATCAAACCGCTTGAAAACTAACAATTCATTTCCACCAACTTCATTGAGAAGAGCATCACCTGTGGATCAGTAAATACACTCAAATTACATTGTGTAACAGATTTTAATACTCTCAATAAAAATCACATCAATTCAAATTAACAGATTTGAATATTCTGTATAAAAATCACATAAATGAGAAAAAGCATAAATATATAAACGAAATGAAATGAATTTGAAAACACAAATTTGATAGCGTTAAAAAATACAGGTAATAAATCTAACCACAAAACAGTATCTAGATGAATAGGTTTGATTAAAATGTTTATATAATAATGATGACTACATGTATGTCTTGTTCTCTTCAAGCATAATCCACAATTTGTTATTTCAAAATCTCAAGTTGAGATGCAATAGATAAAAAAAGGAAAGAGTAAAGTGTTTACTTGAGATAGGATCAGTTATGGAGGCGTCGTCACTACTGCCTGATGCTACACTCTGTTGGTGATCCAACGTGTCACTGGACTGACTGAATATTACCTGTAATTAGACAACACATGCAGGTAATTAACTAACACAGCCAAATTTAATTTATAGCAAGAATAATCAAAATAATAATTAGGCAATAAAGTGAAAAATAATATAAAATCAAAGTAAATACACTGGTTAGCTATCACGGTAATCTAAGAGATCCAAACATAGGAGTTAACTGACGGATAAAAAATAAATACAAATTAGGAGATGTACATTTATCAAATAACAACAACATTTAGTCAGAAAATAAGTCAAAATATTGATAAAAAAAATTGGGAGTCTTTTTGGTATCTTGTTCTTTGAGAAAAAAGGTATAAAATAAAAATAGTATGAATGAGGACAAAATGCATTCATGTCAAAACTAAGGTATATGTAACAAGCAATCTACACATAATCTCACTATAAGAACAACGTAGGTACAATGAACAATGTCAGTCCAACAATAACACACCAGGCTGTTTAACCCCCAATGAACAATTAACTTTACAAAATACACATAACAGCATTCATGACATGTATGTCATTCACTAAAGCCAGTCCTATCATATTTACGTTTCCTCTGCATAAAAACAAACAAACATCAAACTAAACACAAGAACTGAAAAAACATGTCATCTATAAGAATACAGTCTAGTTATGCAATGAAGTTGCAGTAAGTGAAATCAAGTAAATACACTGATATAAGTGAAAACTCATCATTAGAAGATGTGGTTAAACTCATTTTCCCCGAAGCTTCTATCTAATCTATACTCAATCTATTAAAGCTCAATAGTAATGGACATTGACATGTCAATTAAAGTGATGTTGTTACAATAATTAATCTGTGCTGTGGTTTGAAGAAATTTCACAGAAGTTTGTTCTATCCATGGACATTTTCGATTAACATTTGTCTGGTAAAGTTTGAAATCGTAGCCGTCATCAGATAATCAGTTGCCCCAAAGTACTTTAAAATCGTCCCCCTTGGCAAAGAGTTTCACTGTATTAGATGTTTATTGTACATAATATAGAACATTTGTGTGCACAACAAATTCTTTTTACAGAGGTTGAACTTTGCAAACTTCATCACTGGTCAGATGTAACAGTAGTTTCTTACAGACAGTAAATAGTTTACCAGTCCACAATGCTGAAATCTCTATGAACAGTTTGACAAGTCTAATTAAAATCCCTGGTCTGAAAGACTACAAGCTGATGTAGCGGTGGTTCGTCATTTGTTCTACTCAGGCCTAGGTTACAAAGACCTGAGAATATGTAAGCGCTCAAACGCTCACGATCATGCTCTGCTGAGCTGTACTCCAGCTTTTTGAGAATGTAATCAGATGAGAACAAAATCACTCCTCATTCCAGCCTCTTCAAAATAATATTGTGGTAAAAATGATGGTAGAAATGCATAATGGTTTTTATTGGCCTGCCAAGGGGATTTGTTCACCAGTGATTATAGGCTTTTACCACAATAACGGTCTGATTTGAAATGGGTATGTCAAAAGACAATTTCAAGTATCAAAATCTTCCAACAACTCATCAATCATATTTATGATTTTCTGTTTAGGATTTATGCTCAGCAGAACAGAGAAACCTTTCCAACATTTTTTGTAATCAGCTTTCCAATCATGGACTCTGAAGTTAAGTTAAGTTGAGTACAACTATCTTTTTGAAAATAGTCCAGGACTTTGATAACCTTGAAAAATGACCTTGGACATGTGGACCTTTACAAAAGTTCTAGTTATCTTAACTAATATTAATGTGTTTTAAACTTTTAATAGTGAACACACAAAACAGGTATATGGGGTCTGTCTGGAAAACCAGTAACTAGTAATTCATTGCAATATGCCTCATTGACAGTAACATCATGACACTATTTGTTACTTAAACACTCATCAGTAACAATTAACAGACAACCAAGGTGTTACTGTTGTGGGAATTGAGACACAAAGCCAGGGCAACACCCAACCTGCTTACCTTATTAATGGCAGTGTCCTATATAGACAGCAGGAAAAAAACAAACACATATATCAACATGCAAGACTCTAATACAACAACAGAATGTACACTTTTTCTTGGGATTCTAGTTTCACAGGGAAAGAGAACTAAACTTAATACCTGGAGAATTCGGTTCTGTTATGGATACGGTGAGATATCTTGTGTATGACAGGTGGGTGGGGGTTAGTGGAAGGGTTTATTCTAGTTTCACATGTAAACAGAACTAAACTTAATACCTGAAGGATTGGGTTCTGTTATGGATACAGCGAGATATCTTGTGTATGTGAGGAGGGGGATAGGTGTTAGTGGCAGGGTTGAGTGGGGATATTGTGGAGCTAATGGGAAGGCAATATCCTCCCATATCATCACAGTTTTTTTCGGAAATTTTATTACATATTAATTTACCAGTTATTTAACGGGTGGATGGAGGGAGCTTCCTGTTGCCCTGGTGCTTTCAGGGCTATTAAAGAGGAACAGGAAGTTGATATGTTTGTGAAGTGTCTTTGTATTGTCCTGTGAGTGTTCTGTATTTGTCCCGTGATGTTTTTGTATGTTGCCAGTTGTGTCGTGGGTGGTTTCCTTGACCCACTGGGCTGCCATGCCGTCATGTGAGTGAAATAACCTTAAGTATGGTGTTAAACCACAATAAAACAAACAAACAAACCAGTTATTTAAGAAAGAACTTGATTTATATTCTCAGGGGATATACATGTAGAGTACATGCACAGATCTGCTTGAAATCATTGTTTTGTCTGCAACAAGAACCAATCAAATGCATTGTAACACATATATGTATGCTACAACACATGTTATTGGTTGTTGAGTGAATTGAGCATGCCTGTATCACATGTGCTAAATTGCCAAGTACTTCACAATAACCTGTCAGCATATTCACACAACATAGCTATCACAAAG
>JAVFBX010217159.1:0-11585 GCA_034783855.1 Mopalia kennerleyi | reverse complement strand
AGTGAGTCACACGAGGTGACTGCATGCAGCAATCGTTTGGGTGGATTTTACTAAAGTATGGTAGGATTAAAATAGCCTTGAGGTAAACCCCAAACCAAAAGGCAAACTCACCGCCCTGTAACACAACGTCAAGCGCAGTTTGCCTTCACCTATTGAGCTGGAATATCGTTATATTGTATATCGAGGGACCCCTTTGAGCTCGAAATAGACCTTTTATCGATTTAAGCAGTCTACGTAGAAACTTGCATATTGCTCGAACACTGTTTGTAGTATTGATTTTGAATTTGTCGCATTTTGAAGATGCCAATATGATCATAAACAGTAATTTCAATTTGTTTTTGAATTCAGCCTACATTTATTAAAATGTTTTCTTGTACAATTTTATAAGCTTGTGCAGACAAAATTGTTGTGCTCGATGTAAGCAAAAGTCAGAAAATTGAAGCTTCTTTTGTCAGTTTTTGTGGCAGTCACTAATGTGAAAAGAATCCAATCCGTATTTTGTAATGAATAACAATATATTTACGCATTCAGGACGGTAAATCTATGCAAAATAACTAACTGTACCCCCAAAAATTTGAAATAAAAAAGAAAATGATTTTTGTTCTAAAGGCAAATTTGGATGATTTTTGTTTATATTACATTGGTTGTTTAAGTTCACTGTTCAGATTTCCATTGTAGTTATACAAGTTAGTTATACTTGTACTTATCATGGCCCGAAATGATATAGCACTCAACCAAGAGCATTTCAGTTTTATTCGAGGGTTTAAGTAAGAGCGGTATGTGTGGAGCATTTTCATATTGACAAAAAAACTAGAGGAATATTAATTTTCAACCGAGCATTTATATAACCTTTTACATTTCTGCGTTTGTGTTGTTTTACTGTAGAATATACAGTTGCCACATATAAGTGATATAACAATTGAGTACGGCGATACACAACATGCAGTCAATCAATCCTCCGGACACAAGCCCGTGTAGACTTTATCACCCTCGTATGCTAACACACCGTCCCCAAAGACAGGAGCCCCGCTCGGATTTTATGCCGCCACCCATCTTTACCGAAAAGGGCAACGTACGCACTTGATCCCCTCTCTGACACAAGCCCCCAGGCTTTGATTATGTCAAAGTCTGATTTTCTATGTCATATCCGCTTTATTTAAGTTGACCTCTTACACGGACAAAAAACCTTGTTAACAAACTTTAACCTTACTTTGTCACGAACATGTAGAAGAAAACGTGGGATCACCAAGCAATCAATCAGCGAAGAGACACCCTCCCCCAATAGTGGTTCAGTGGTTAGCGAGCGCGCTTACTAAAGCACAGGGTCGAGTCCGTCTGTCGACCCTGAGGTATATGAGTGAGTCACACGGTGTGGCTCCGTCAATCGCGGGGGTGGTTTTTACGAGGTTTCTTCCCGGTTTTCCACCGTAATTAGGCAAGGAATATTGTCGAGTGGACAATCTGTCGTCATATAAGTGAAATACCCTTGAGTACGACGTAAAACCCATCAAATAAACAAACAAACAAGCACGTTCTCGACCATCCCAAATCGGAGAATGATCGTGATGATCGTGTCAATCGTGGAGACAATCGTGGACTCAATCGGGACAATCCTATCGGAACGTATATGATAGTATCTGAAAGGGAGACTAGATCGTTACACTAGAAATTGAACAATCGTGACCATATCGCATGGAAGCGCACCAAATCGTACCAGATCGTATCACCTCGTTTCCGACCCTGACATTTTATAGAAGTTCCGCGATCAGCTGCGAATGATCCGTCGTCGCATTCGTAACGGATCGCACGACAGTGGGAATCGAGCTTAAACCACGACGCGGGCCTTAACAAATAACATGCGGGTTTGCTTACAAATCGAAAACAAATGACAAAAATAAATGTAAACTTTGGAAACTGTATTAAAAAATGTACACGCCTCTAATGGGCCATCGAAGTTCACGGTTGATAATGCTCGCGGATGATCACGGTTTTTCTGAATGTTGAAGATGTTTAAAAGGGAAGAAGCAAAAAATATCAGTTGAGATAACTCAGGTTGGTAACTCAAGTATGCTGGACTTTTCATTCAGTATTGTTACTATTTCCAATACATTTGCTGTCATTCAATAAATATTTATGATAATCGCCTCAGAAATAAATCTGATGAAACGATATTGGAGAATATATTTTTTAATAATAGTCAATGTTATAGAAACTATATATATGGCACGAAAAGTTCACCACTCTCAATTGGCTCTGAATGGATTACGAAAGCTATCCACAAACTCACAAAATATGTTTCAGAAGTGCTGATTTCTTCCACTATAACGTTAGTTTAATAATACTGTCACACGATTATAGTGTTAACTAGCATAAACAATTAAACAAAATAAACCACTAAAAATAAATCAAATGAGACATGTCCCTTACATGCTGCCATTTCTTTCCACAATCAAGAGAATTTCCTTAAAGGAGAAGACCACCCAAAAACCATATTCTATAAATAAGTAAAACTTTTTGTATGTAGTACAATACATTAATTTCCATTTTCATAACCTGATCGTAACTCTGGTTATCATCCATTAAAGAGGTCACAAGCACCAGTTGAGTCATCAAAGCCTGTGCTGCTTAGTTTTCCTGCACTCTGGTTGGTCAGTCAATTTTGAACTAACCAATGATAAATCAGTGAAGTCTGCTGTACACAGGATTATACGATTCAATTGGTTTCGGTGTTCCTCTTTAATGAATAACTAGAGTTATGACCGGGTAAGGAACATCAGAATTTGTGTATTGCATTTTACAGAAAATGTTTTACTTATGTAGAAAACACGGTTTTTGGGTGGTCTTCTCCTTTAAAGCACAGAAAATAGCCGAGCCTTCACGACTGCTGAATCAGTATCAACATTCATAACAAACTGCCATATATTGCTTTACAGGTAGGTGATGGCCATTCTATAATAATCAATTCTGCAGGACCTAAACCTGTTATTGTGAGTCGCAATCCACTGGAATTGGTATTCGGTTATACATAATAAGGTATCTTCAGTATTAAAGTCAGAATTCCCTGCTACGTGTATTTGGTTATACATGTACATAATAACATAGCTTGCGCAACACAATCAGAATTACTGCTGCATATATTAGGTTACTTGCTTCCTGGCTTCGTGTGTTAACCTTCATGATAAGGTGACTTTAGTAACACTCTATCTACATTACATTATATACATGTACGGCGTTTAAGCAATTGTTCTATAAAACAGCGTCAGCGCAAGACGAAGAACTAGACAAGGAAGCTTACTAGGCCCTCTCCCAACCCATGGAAACTGAACAACATTTCTACGTCTCTGCTCAATGATATATGAGTTAGAGCTACGTACGGTTTTGTCCGAGTTAACGTAGTTCAATGTAAACCAGCTTTTTAACCTGATAAGTATACATAAATCAGCTTTGTTAGGATATCAGACCTGAAAGCATATCAGACTTCTCCTTGTTGATTTTGCTGCCTTTGCGGCCCGCGGCCGTGGCGTAATGGTTAGCGAGTCCGCTTTCTAACGCCTACTTCGATGTAACGTTCACGGGATCGAGTCCGTCTGTCGACCCTCCGGTATATAATTGACTCACAAGATGTGGCTCCGGCAATCGCGGGGGTGGTTTTTACGAGGTTTCTTCTCGGTTTTCCACCAAAATAGGACAAAGAACAGTGTGAAGTGAACAATCCGTAGTCATATAAGTGAGATACCCTTTAATACGACGTTAAAGCCCAATCAAACAAACTAACTTAAAATCCTAAGCAATACAGCCAGTTCCACTGTTATAATGGTTTCCCCCAGATGTATCAATATTTTTTGTGACAACGTTAAGAGAGTTATATGTAAAGACATGTGCGGCGGAAATATTTTCCATTACAATAAAAGATGCGGAAGAACCAAGACTAGATCGGAAACCGGACACGTTCCGTTACAATGCTATTCAATCACGCAGTGATAAATACTCTTTTAAAGGCTGTGCGAATCCGTACAATTGTCCCTCTCGTCTACCGGTAACTGTCGCGTAAAATACGGTCTAATACTCTGCAGTCATTAGAACAGAAAGTTTTGTTATACCTGGGGCAATAAATTGAACAGAAGCAAGATTGACTTTATGGTCGAACATGTATAAAGATACATCTACCCTGCTTGATTAGTTTTTAACTGGATTCATATACGCATTGAGCACTGAGTAATGTGGATAGTACAAGATATCTTATAGTTGGCGTATCTATGATTTAAAAAACGATTGAAATCATGGAGTTTCAATATTGTTTATTTTATAAATCAATTCATATAAGAAGGTTATGAAACGTTTACACACAAATCAAGCTGTCGGTGTCTATATGAACGATATAAGTTTATAACTTAGCTTCAAGCAAATCGAGTTTGTGTCCAGAGAAACGTAATTCTACTGTCGAATTTTTGCTCCAACACAGTGCTTCAACCCATTTGTGGCACAGCACAGAACGTCAATTGAGAAAATAAGACAGCAATCAAGAAGAGCATCAAGAAAGTGAGATGGTTTCGTGACTTTCATAGCCGTGTGTTAATTTACGTAAAAGCAAGTCTTCATAGGTGTTGGTTTTCATATCCAGCAGCTTATCTTAAAAAAGAGATTGTGCGAATTGCACATAGTCATTATTAGTTCCTGAGTATAACTACACCATCAAGTAGACAAACATAAATGAAATCAAATTCTTAAGGGAAATTATTAAGGGGTCAGTAAATGCCAATTGTTTCACGTTTAACACTGCAAAACCATAATTTAAAATAAACCAACTTAATCAGTGTATATTTAACCATTGCTTTGCTAAAGTGTGTTATTTGTGGAATAAAAACTTAATAGTAAATGATTGTTTTAAAGGAATAAAACAAAAACGAATAATAACGAATATTATGCAATAAAACATACAAAAATATAACAAAAATACACTTGTTTCAACCAGGGAAATTATTGTGGGGTGAAGGTGTGGACAGTGGTCTTAGATATTTGGCGTTCACGGAAATTGATTATTGTAAGTTATGAAAAATAACATAATATTACATTACCTAACAAGGTAAACACGCCCTTGTTTTCTCAAGGAAAAGGGCAATTTAAAAGCAAATAAGTTTCATTTTGTTAGCACAGGTTAATCAATAATGCTAGTCATGGCTTATTTTCAATCCGCAACATATATCCTTTTAAGAAGCATTCTGCGGCTTTCTGTTCGGTGCCAGAGGCAATTGTTTGATCACACAGAAGAAAGGATAATGCACTTGGTTGGCTTCTGACCTTTAGAAACTGTGCTGATAGATTTGTTTTTGGCCTTCGATGTCCTTACCCTCTGGTTAAGGGTAGTGTATTTCACACATATTCATAGTAGGCTATCTACTTAGCCCTGGAAGATAAGTTGATTGATCGGTGTTTGACGCCACATTCGGCGGTATTTCAGCTACGCATTGGCGTGATCATAGTACAATTATTTTACCAAACATTGTATTTTTAAAGACAAATTTCAATCCTTGGCACTAAACATCAGAAAAAGAAAATTTGTACATACCTTTTTTCGTGTTTTTTTTTTCAATATAGATAAAGCTTTAATATAGCTATTTACAATAAATAATAAAAATCTATGTGAAATTTTTCGTTTTGGCGAGCCACCAGCACTATGTGTTCTGTTGAATTTTAACCGAGGGTGTGTGCCATTGTGCCGCCCTCGAGGCGGAGGTGGGGGAGCTGTAGGGACAGAAGGCCTGATAGCACTCATTTCGTAACAACACGTTTGAACAGGCAGCATAATCGTTTACAAAGTTAAAGAAGCAAATGCTCACACGGCATAGTTTGGCATTGGGCTGAAGACTGAATAGAACCTCTAAACACGTATTTCAGAGATAGGTCAGATCTAAAATCTGTTGGCGTTATCTTATGTCAAGCTTTTACAGTGGTCAGTATTATATACTGTTGCTGGAACCTGTCCAGCCTATAACCATATTTCCGAGACAATGCGAAAGACGAGATCGTTGTATCGACACTTTCTTCAATTACAACCTTGTCCGCCCATCGAAAACCAGAGTTAACTAGTCTAAACTCAAGCGACAATCATTGTTATGTTATTTGAGGCAAGGATGAAAAGGTGTATATTTGGTCTTATACATGTTGACACTCTCATTGGGATGATGGCCTAAAACTCGCGTCCATTCCCTTTGGAAGCATCTTCGCAAGCCAAGGTTAAAACATGGGTGCCGATGGAATAAGCTGATTCAACGACTGTTAGAGTCTACTTATGAGGCCAAAAATAATGGCGGAACGCGGTGCTGAAAATAAGTTGTTTTTTAGTTTAGATAATATCCAGATTCAGTCGTTGTAATACTTCATTTGGTAACGACCAAGTCCCATTAAGCTTTTCAACGCAGACGGGATGCACGCAAGGCACGTTGGTAAGATGGCGACGGTTTGAATCAAATGTTGGAGTCTCAAGATGTTTTAAAAGAACAATCAAAACAATACAAATGACTGTTGTGTGATAGAGCGCCGCTGATAGGCCGGGTTCCCACGATTTTGGGTGTATACTGCCAATAGAAATCCTGCTTTTGAGGCTTGACCACAATACAATTTTGCAGTGAATTTCAGCGCGGTATTTTCATTAAAGTCTATATATAGAGATACCATGCGTTAGGATGATGATTTTACGGCCAAACGTTCACCTTGTAGTAGTGTTGAGTAACATGTTACTAGTTATTAACATGAATTTCATTGTTGACGTAACGAGATTGATTGATTGGTTGATTAGTGGTTTACGTCACATTCAGTGGTATTTCAGCTACGCTGTGGTGTGAACATAGTTACAATTTATTTATTATTATCCATATTTTAAGACAACTTCAATCAGTACTACCATCGGCTGATAAAATCAAAAAGACAAACAAAATTAACTGAATAGGACGTACAAAAGTGTTATATTTTAAGATTCAAATTTGAATCTAAAAATTGTAAATATCGTGTGTAAAATTCTGTCAATTTTATTAATTTACAATTATTCATAAAAATTAGATTTTATGAAACAAGTGAGGCTGAAACATTGCCGCCATTGTGTTTGGGAGAACAGTGTTTACAGACATCGTTTCTTATAGATTAGTAGCCTAAAACACTAGAGGACTGTGTTACAACAATACACATACTCATTGCTTTCTTTCCGCTGTATAGAAATCCCTGTTCATTATAATATAGTTCATCGCCATACTTAAACTATTTTTATCAGGACGGCTCATTGGTTTTCGGCACGGTCAGCACGGACAAGTCCACAATTTGGGAAGTCAATTATCTGAATTATTGAATTTATCTCGGTTAAGGACTATTAACTATTGTCTGTCGACTCCTTGTCTGGATAGGACGATGGCAGACTTACCAAATCCAGCCAACTACCTTCCTACTACCCTTGTCGGCATTGCGGCTAGAATTATGTCAAGTAGATTCACATCCACTTTATCTAACAAGAACCTCTGGGAAGTGGAGAATAATTGATGTTTGCTGACTAAATACTAAGCAAACTGCCCATGTCTGTCCAGCATTGTTGAAATTATTTGCCTGCGACATATGTAAATATGGCACAATGATATTATACATTATTCTTACATGTAACGTGGTACGGGTTTGGAGATGAAGATAGTAAGCAAAAAGGTGTCTATTTTTATGCAAGGTAAAATCCCGAATAGATGGGAAATTTGCATAATAAAACAACCAATCATCTGCCATACCCATCGTATAGGTGTACGTAATGATATAATATGAAAGAGATATGGGAAAACGTAGCCGTCGAACTAGTAAATAACAAGAGCTCGAGTGAGTCGCAATATATATACGCCCGAAGAAATTTTGCCACATGGAATATTAAAATTAACTTTGAAAAAATCCACCAGGTGACAGCATGTCTATACAAGAATATATCAAACAAAATTCACACGACATCTTGACAAGTGGAATATCTTAACTCAGTCTTGTCACATGGAACACTCCTACTAAGTTTGATTTGAATTCTAAAAGAAGATCTCAAGTTAATATCCGGAATCAAAAAGTTGACAACAGATTTCAAGTTAACAAATTAGGCAAAACAAAATCCTACATGACATACCTAACTTTGTCGTGTCAAAAGAAACACTCATACTAACTATAAAGATTGGTGTAAATTGCACAAGAAGTTTTCAAATTAACATACAGAAAAGAAATTTAGACTTTGCCACAAGGGGTCGCTAACTGTTGTCTGAGATATGCAAAAACTAATCCCAAGCGACGTCTTGTCACATGGAACAATCGCATAAAGTTTGCTTCGAATTCAAGAAGAAGTTTTCAAATTAATATACAGAAACAAAATTTGGAGCTGCCACCAGGTGGCACCACCTCTGGCCCGACATACACCAAAACTTATCCCAAGCAACGTCTTGTCACATGGAACAATCATATAAAGTTTGATTTGAATTCAACAAGAAATTTAGACTGTGCCACCAGGGACGCCAACTGTAGTGTGAGATATGCCAAAACTAATCCCCAGCGACGTCTTGTCACATGGAACAATCGCATAAAGTTTGTTAATTTGAAAACTTCTTCTTGAATTCGAATTAAACAGAAACAAAATTTAGAATTTGCCACCAGGTGTCGCCACCTCTAGTCCGACTTAAACCAAAACTAATCCCTAGTGACGTCTTGTCACTTAGAACAATCATATAAAGTTTGATTCGAATTGAAAAAGAAGTTTTCAAATTAACAAACAAAAACAAAAATTTGGACTTTGCCACCTTGCGGCGCCATCTGTAGTTCGACACACCCCAAAATCAATCCCAAGTGACGTATTGTTACATGGAACAATGATACTTAGTCTGATTCGAATTCCACAAGCAGTTTTCAAATTAACAAACAAAAACAAAATTTGGACTTTGCCACCAGATGGCGCCACCTGTTGTCCGACATATGCCAAAATCAATCCCAAGCGACGTCTTGTCACACAGAACACACATACTAAATTTGATTTAAATCCAATAAGCGCTTTAAGTTAATGTCCGGAAACCAAAAAGTTCAATAAGCGGTTTTCAAGTTAATGTCCAGAAACCAAAAAGTTGACGGACGGACAGACAGACAGACGGACAACCCCATAACAAAATACGTCCTGTCAAATGACGCGCGTCTGAAAAAAACGATGGCCTCAAAAGCACAATTTCACTGTGGAATCATGTATTCAAACGTTGTTGTTTGGTAGTGGTGCGGTGTTCTGTATAGCCAAGGTTAATATTTTACAAATCAAATAATCATGTGAAAACAATTATTTAAAAGTTAAAGCAAAATAGAACAAATTAAACGTAAGACTATAACCAATATATCCTATAACGGAAACTTTCGAATCGGAAGGCATAAAGTGATCCAGCTTTAACAAGTGCAAAATAATATCCCTGATCCTTGCAGATAGTATATAACACTTATAATATGTTAATACATAACTCTATAAGTAGAAAACTTGTGTATGAGCGAAGAAGATTGATTAATTTATTGGTGTTTTACGCCGTACTTAAGGGTATTTCTCTTATATGACGGCGGTGTACTCCAACAATAATTGACACTTGCACAACCAAGAAGTGAAGCATTTATATAATGCTAGAAAGTTAATTTTCCTCCAGTGCTAAGTAAAGACGGCATTGCTTTTCTTAACATTTAACGCTGTGCTCAGGGGTATTTCACTCGTATGGTATATACTATGATCACTCATAAAATAGCCACACTAACCCAATCAAAGTACAAATGTTTTTAATTATTCTGTTGAGAAATTAATGTTCCTCTTAGGCTAAATACAATCATCATGGTTAAAGGTCATGCTATACATTTAGATTTTGGTTGAATTGAAAATGTAATGAAAAAACTACCCATTCTAAATTGAACCGAAATAAAGGATCCAGCCAATCATTTTAAACTATTTTATTACCACAGATTATTAAAATATTAACATAAAACAAGTAATAAATATGTAATACAAATCACTAAAAACAAATAACATGAAAACAAAGTACAACACATTTTTTTATTTATTTTTTATTCAAAACATTAGCAAACAAAGAAAATAATAAACCATGTAATACTCTGGAAGTTTTGGAATTTCAACCAATTCAGACAATAAAGGCTCAACATAAAACCATATCCTGAACAGCTGAGATAGGCCTATGAAATGAACGGTATTTCACGCTGGTATCTCTACAATACATATACAAAACAAAACAATTATAACAATACAAACTTCTTCCAAAGCTTATGTATAAAAAAAACGTGGGAATGAATTAGAACAATGAAAACTCCATTCGCATTTATTGTGGGCGGTTTCCGGTCTCCAATTTAAGGCGCTTAAGCTGTATGTCCACTACTTTTGCTAGCAATCCTCGAATACCATCCAACTTCTGTCTCTGTTTCCAGATATTTTTCTTCAAAGCCACTTGCCTTTACTAAAAATATGACAGAAAACAAATTGCATGACATACAATGAATAAGCAATTGTTATTTGTTCTTAAACAATGTAGGCAGTGATTAGAAGGTACAAGAAGCATTTAGATAAAAATAACCAGAAAAAAATGTTTTAAAACATATAGTGCTGTTTTATTCAGTGATTAATTTGAATGTTTTACAGATATTTCAAAGCCTTTACTTTAGATAAAAACTAAACTGCAAGATTCATACTAAAATTAAAATAATATTTTTTAAAATTATTAAACGGAACTGCAAGATTCATACAAAAAGAAAATAATATTTTTTTAAATAATTAAACGGAACTCTTTTGTCATAAAACATACGTGGCTATAATTGGATTCTCCAAACGAAATAAATTCACAACTCAAAACACAATGCAGCTTCTTTAGTTTGGACTTTTTGCTTTGATTCTGATAAATACACAATTTTGTTTTTGTCCTTTGTATGCTTTATATTCTGTATTAAGGTGCATATGTTTTCTATTTACCTCCCCATTTCCATTACCAATGGCACAATCATATCCGTATACGTATTCTTTCTCGTCATGTCCGACTACTCTGTTTACATTTTGTGACGAGTTACTTCCCATTGCCCGTACTTCGAACTAAGGCTATGAAGGAATACAACAGTGATACAAAATCAAATGAATAGCAAAAATTGCCAAAGAATTGTATCTATGGTTTGCTATGTGAAACGCTATGCCATTTTCAAAATAATTAACAATTAAAAATAAATTTGAAAACAAAGTAACACAGATATTTATTCAAAACCTTTTTCCCCTTCGGATGGAACCAGCTTCCAATGGGACAAAGGGCATAGGTGGTGTGCATGGCCTATTCCACGACCTCTTGTGGAACTGTCAAATGTGTCTCTTCTTCAGCTAAACAATAACAGTAACTTGTTGGTAGTGTGTGTGTGTGTGTGTGTCGGGGACGAGAGGTAACAAAAAATCTGAATACACTGTAACACATTACGGTAGTTTTAACGGTAAAATGCTGTGAATATAACCCAGCCGGTCGTTTTACGGTTGATTACCGTACTATATGTCCAAACAGGGTTGCTTGACCTTTGATTTTCGCTGC
>JAVFBX010217148.1:0-11585 GCA_034783855.1 Mopalia kennerleyi | reverse complement strand
TGTGACTCACTCATATACCTTAGGGTCGACAGACGGACTCGATCTTGTGAACGGTAAATCAAAGCAGGCATTAGAAAGTGCGCTCTCTAACAACTACGCCACGACCGCGGGCCTGAATGAATAGAGGGCATCCATATGTTTGGCTAACATAACATTAGCAATTCAAGCCAGGTTTGTTTTCTTCACTGATTTTTTTAAACATATATCATAGATGTACAATTGTAGATATTGTTTATGTGCAACTTTAATATGGTTGATTGGGGTTTTTCACCATGCTTTAGCTACATGTATTTCACTTACATGTATATGACGGCAATAATTGACACTAGCACAACTTAGATGTGAAGCGTTTCCATAATGTTAGAAAGTTAATTTTTCTCCCCGTCTCTTAAACAGAATTGTTACTCTCCAAACAAACTGCCCTAAGCCTGAGAGCGCAACTCGGGCTATTATTTTGAGAAGGCACACGTTTTTACAGCGGGTTTTGATCAATTTTTAGATTGACTGATTGGTGTTTTACGCCTTGCTTAGGGTATTTATACATGACAGTGGTGTATTCCAACAATAACTTACACTATAGCACAACTAATATGTGAAGCGTTTCCATAATGTTGGAAAGTTAATTTTCCTCCAGGGCTATCAAACAGTATTGTTACTCTCCAAACAAACTACCCTAGTCTGAGGGCCCATCTCGGGCTATTATTTAATGCCTACCTATTTAATACTAATAAGGTGAGATTGCCAATATTTACAAACTGCCATTTGTAGACAAACAGTAGTCAACATAAACGGAACATCAGCAGCTTACCAATGTGTACACAAATGTATTAAATCATCTAGATGCATATAGAAATGCCTGGTAGTGGTAGCGCTAAAAGCAGCTGACAACCATTGTATTTTATTGGCAAACTTGAATACACAAGTCAAAGTGTTTCTCATCCTTGGTCTAAACTGTTTTTGTTGTGAATGGAACTTTATAGGCCTACCAGCATTAAAATAATGTAAAAATATGCACATCAATGTTTAATCATTAACACTAACATTAGTATTACTGGAGGTCAGTTGCTCAAAGCCACATTAAAATTATTCTGCCATTAGACATCCTCATGCCATACTGAAGGTTGATTATTAATCTACTATTTATAGCCATTAAGTGTGGTGTTAGCGACTAATGACCTTTTGAGCAACTAGCCACCTGGCACTGGTTGCTCAAGTTTGTTTGTTTGATTGGGGTTTAACGCCGTACCCAAAGGTATTTCACTTATATGACGACATGCCAGCTCAATGGGTCAAGGAAACCACCCTCTGGTTGCTCGCAGCGCTATTGAATTTATTCCGCTATTAGATGATTACATTAGAGATTAAATTTGATGTTTAGTGACTAATGGCCTTTGGAGCAACTAACCATCTGGAAACTGGTTAAACTTCCAGTCAAATAAATGACCAGCTTTGACCAGATATAGATCAAAACTAGTGAATAACAAGAGTTTTAGTAAACCCAACATACGCTCTCATGGGGTGTTCGTGGGTTGACCATGGAAACATCGAGCCATCCCGACGAACGGACAGATTTTTAAAATGATGAATCCGTAATAGCAAAAGGCACAACTACAGGTAATGGTTAATGTGCCTACCAAGTTTCATAAAGATTGGCTTTATAGTTTTCGAGTTCTGCTCCGGAAACGGATTGGAGCCATCTGGACGGACAGACAGACGGACGCTGATCATACCATAATACCACCGATTTTCATCGGGCGTATAAAAAGGTGGTTGGTGATGGCCTTTTCCGATTGGATGTTTGTTTGACATCATATTCAAGGGTATTTCACTTATATGATGATGCATTGTCCACTTGAAACTCTGACACACAACATAGCTGAAAACTGACCTCGCATAGACTTGTTTGAGTTTTTTGAGCAACTAGTAGCTGGATTGATTGTTTAGGATTTGATATCCTACTCGAAGCGTATTTCAGTTATCTTGCAAAGAATGGTGTCCCAAACGGTTATTTAGCTTCACTGTTTAAATAACTGGGCAACCAATTTTTCAGTTTCCCTATTTCCTGTATGTTAAAGTTTCTTAAAACAGGGTGTCCAAATGAGCCAATTGTTCAATTCAGGGTGTCCAATGATGATGTACAAGTGGACACCCCTCTGTCTAAGCCCCTGATTACCGGAGGCACCTCAAGTGACTATCTCATATATCAGAGTTCCACTATGTAAGCAGTTGCTATTTTTACATAAAACATTTCATTTAGTCAGTTTGTTTGACAGGAAAAGGTCGCTGTACTGCTGGTAGCAAATCAATGAGAGTTAATGGTAAATCTGCCGTTAATGGTGACTTAGTCAGTGTCTATTAGCTGTTTATCAATGTCGTTAATTGCCTTAATTAACTGGATCTTCCTCACAGCTCACACCAGGTCACACTACAAACACCGGGCACATACTCTCTAATAGATTTAAGCGGCACGAATACCAGTATGGATACAGAGAAATACATTAAGTTGAGCTTTCAAGATCAGGGGCCGATTCCACAAAGCATTTTCTGACTTAAGTCAAAATACTAAATTTGATATTTGTGCCACTTGCCTGAACTTACTTTTAAAGTAATACTTATAATTATGACTTACTTAGGATATAATAATTATACTAAAATATTAAATGTTCAAATTTAAAACTGAGAAATGTGAGGACCTTTGAACATTTTGACTTAAGTATCAAACTGCTTTGTGGAATCAGGCCCAGGCCTCTCAACGAACGAAGAGTGATCACTCCCACTCGCCTTGTCCCCACCCAAGCTGAGAATAAAGAGAGTGATGGCTTACTCGCCTGAACGATTAATTTTATTGCCAATTTTAACTAGGTTAATATTATAAACTCGCCACAGTTTGCCTAAATCTAGGAGAGTGGTGGATCACTCACCTATCTTTTATTTATCGAGAGCCCTCAAGTTTGGGCACCCTTTGGCCAGTCAATAGACCTTGGCCCACAGTCTTTAGCAAACTCATCCACCTGTCCTTTCAGATAGGCAGATTTCTAAAAACGGTTAAAATGACAGGTAGAAATTCTGAATTTTAACGAGAAAGATATGAAAATTAAAAATTTGGACAGGCAAAAAAAGAGAGAAAAAAAATCAGCCACTTTTTCGGGTTATCCAGTCAAAAAACATAGTTTGCCGCAATACCATGTGGAAATAGTAAAAATAAATAAAAAATTTTGAACTTTTTTAGATTTTTTTGCCAGGTAGCAAAACCTGTATCCTTCAGTCCATCTAATACAAGCAATTTTACTTTATTCTTCATAAATACACATTTACATATTTGAAAATTCAGCAAAGCAGCGACAAATTTTAATGTTACATGTAGGTTACATCAGAAAATTTTAAAGGACCGATTTAAAAGATTCTGCCGCAAAAGATTACAGCACAGGTGACGGGTCTGATATGTAGGACGAATGAAACACCTTCAATATACAGTCTACTCAAATGATTCAGGTCACTTTTCTATCTTTGGTTTAAAGAGGCGGTTACTGGTAACTACAGAGACCACATGTCGTTTTTTTTTAGATTTTGTCTCAGTTTTACACTAGCTACTGACATCCTTGGAAAAAATGTAAAATTTCTCGCGACCACTTATTTTCAGGTAAAAAATTTCTCATCCGATTATGGTTCGAAAAAAAAAAATCGTAAACATTATGCACTATAGGATTAACTTTTCGGCGATAAATTCCAGTTTTTTCAGTTTGACATCAACATTGAAATGGGATTTATAAAATAAAAAAAATGTTAATTTTTTTTTTTTTTTTTTAAATTTCTCACCAGACGTAGGATTTCAGTTCACGCAACCAAGGGTCGCATGATTTTCCAGGCGTGGCCACTGATAACTCAAACTTTTCTATTGGTAAAGTATCCTTGAATAGGATATTGAACAGCAACCAAACAAACTATGAAAACTGGAAGAACTTTCCAATGTCATACATAAATTTACACGTCATAGTTTGACATAAGTGATTTTGTGGGGCCAGATCAAGGTCCCTCAAATCTCAATTAAAGCTGAAAAAAAAAAAAATAAATAAAATTTGTCCCTTTACAACTTTGACTATTGAATACTTTATTGGAAATCAATTTCAAGCGAAGCTTTTATTTAAATTCGTAGGATTTATCAATTTCATAACATCAAAGGAATAATTTTTTTGGCTGGCTGTATTTTCACTATTTTGTTGCCTTTCTGGTGTATTCAACATGAAATATGTGTACAAAATTCTCCGGCTAGGCAGGTCAAATCAAAGGGTTATCAAATCATAATGTTATTAAATTCTGGTAAATAAAAAATTCTATTTTTGGTTAAAGGTACTAAAAAAACCCCCCTGACTTGTAATCAATTCCTGCTACGATAACATCGAACTCAATATCTTGTTTTGTTTCCAACGCTGCCTAAAAATAACCGAAAAATAAACTGTTTTTGAGCTCTGCTTGATATGCACCTAACACAGTTCCTGGCTGACTTGGATCAGCATAGAATCTAATTGCGTGGAAATAATAGAACCCTGGTAAATGTAACATTATGCGATCAGTTTTTCTGCCTTAGTTATTTGACGTTTCCGTGTTTTCAACATTTATCCTAATACTGGAGGACTTCATATGGGTTTCTTTCAAAAGGATATTGATCGTTTTGCTTAGAGCATTTTTCTGTTCTTGACTCGATGAAAACCCTTATGGACAAAAGCACCAATTATGGTTTAACATGCACTGCTATGGCAGTCCTATAAAGTCACCTGTATCCAGGTAAAAACGGGTCACTAAAGTTTCCAGGCAGGTGTGTGTAATCTAAACTAATCATTTATTGATAAGCACTTGCATCAAGGAGCATAAATAGATCAAGTTGAATCAATGTCAAATTTTAGCCAATTGTAAATGACCAAAAATTCGGTTTATAATTAATTAGAGTATTTTTGCAAATTGTGAAAGTTTTATAACATCTATTAACCAAGCCAATTTTTTATTTGTATTTGTGGAAATCCTGACACTTCCCAATGGAGAAGTGTGTTCTCTGCCGACAAAACTAAAATCAAATTATTTAATTAGCTTCAACAGTAATAGCCCTCTGACTACCCCGGAAGGGCAGTTTTTTGGAGAATAGCAATAGTCTTTACTGAGTACATGAACTAGAGGAAGATTAACCTTTCCAACAGTATCATCAAAACATTTAACATTTCATGGTTATGCAAGTGGCAATTACTGCTTTAATACATCCCCGTCAGCGAAATACCCTAAGCATGGCGTAAAACAATAATCAATCAATCGATCAAAAGTAATAATTTCTCAATTAAAGTTTTAATTATTTATTAACTGATAAATGCAAAAATTTATCAAAATTATAATTTTTTTTCTCTCAATTATTGTCTCCATTCTGCTTGCATGGAATCCGAAATCCCTTTTCTAAGGAATTTTGCCGGTCTAAATTTTAAATCCTTTATCTTGCCCATGTTAAAATTTAGAAATTCTAGCTGACCAGTTTACCAATATTAGCCATGCCATGCCTGTCTCAAATGATAAGTAGGCGGGTCTCCAAGTAAGACTATGCCCCTTTCTAATTTTGACACCAAGCAAATTTTTATTAAGACGGATGGACGGACAAACAAACAGATTGCTAAAATGCGTTTTTATAAGTTCCGTGGATTTGGGATAGGTCTAGCGAATAAGCTTGTGCCTTAGATTTCTGAGTTAGAGAAATTTAAGGCCATCGTTATTTGTCTTTACAAACAGGTCCCAGGTGGTGTTTAGAACAATGCTGACAAGTTTCTGTGAACAGTTTTTACATTGAAATGCCATTATGTAAGATTTTGAAGTGAAAATGACACCCCATGATACTGGTCTCTGGACAGTTGCTATGGTGACAGACTCCTCATCCAAGGTTGTTGTACAATAACATACATGTATGTTACATGTTGGGTTGAATGGGGGAGGTGAGGGGGAGGAGAGGAGGAAGTTAAATAGATAAATTATGTTAATTGGTCTGTATCAGGGGTTAAGCCAGAAATCAAAAGTATGGTGTCTAAAATTGTTATTTTGCTTCACTTTTACTATCTCCTTCAGGCATGTTAAAGTTTTTTTAAACAGGGTGTTCAAGTGAGGCAATTGTTCACTTCAGGGTGTCCATTTGGACGGGTTGTTGGGTGTCTGCCTTAGCTCTGGGTATCTATTATCTTTTGTTAACAAAATTGATATCACAAAATTTATTGCTTTGCCAGTTTGGATATATGTGTAAAATGTTGATCTGGTGCTAGTCTTGTAAAAAAAACAAAAAAATTAAAAAAAAACAGCCCAACCAAATACTCACTGCTTATTATTACTTTTACATGAAGACCAAACTATTTAAGATTTATATGTGTACATGTAGGTGATAATAAAGTTCTTGAAGGAAGGCAAACAGAGGTTAACTACCCCAATTACACAGGGAGAATTGCAGCCTGATCAATTTTTAATAGTAGAAAGTGAGGAGAAAATGCCAGCAGACTGTTTAAAATTAAAGTGTGGAGCTTAGAACTTTCAGATGCAGCAAACAAATGGTGTGTTTTCTTATATATTTAATTGTAATGTCCGATAACTTGTGTTTTATTTGAGGCATTAACTCAGTGAAGTTAAGAAATATAAGACAGTCTGTTTACTTGTTAAGCTTACTAGAAAAGCCAGAGACAGTGCTACGTCTCTTACATGTTATAGGCTAAATATTACTATTAATCTTTCATTGGAGTATTTGCATTTCATTGTACAAAGAGAAAGAGTCAAATATTTTATGTCAAATTGAATTGCTTTCTTATGATTGGTCGAAAACAGGTCACATGGTATTAAACAAAACGTGATCATGCAGGCAGCCCTGGAAGAAATATAAATTTTTTTGCGATCACTAATTTTCAGGTTAAAAATTATTAAAGGGGGTTTTGTAATAAAAAATGTTTAAAGTCTGGTCCTACGTCTGGTGAGAAATTTGAAAAAAGTAGGATTTCACACGACCCACGGTGGTATGGTCACATGATTTTCAAGGGGTGCATGCAGGATTTCTTGACTAGGTTGTAGGACATTCAAATTATTCTTCTGTCCATCTAATTCTTAAGTTATCGCTCTTCCTCTACAGTGGTGCTAAAGCAGAATCTTTTTTGTTCCATAAATTTAAAAAAATGTACGGTTGTTGGAGTTATAAAAACTGTGTTTCGAGAATAAAGGTATTTTCTCAAGATATATTTTTATTGTGGAGAAAACAAATGTTGCTTGCCTCTAATTAGTTTAGAACGCTAGTCATGAATAATATAAAATTCAATCTTATAAGCTAACTGTTTGCGACATATATATATATATAAGCTTTGATTCAATTTGCTTCACTTACAAGGGAAGCATGACCAAGAGCCATTCACATATCAACACAACAGTAGGCTTCAATGAGATTTCCAGCTTCTTTCAGATTGCTTTGACTAAAGGCATGGAACCTAATTTCTCGCTTTGTCCAGAAGGGCCACAAATGTTTTATTCAGTAGCAGAACAGTAGGCATACACCAGAATAACAATGTTTGCAAGCCCTGTGGGGAATTCCCGCGAAACAAAGGTATATACATGATCCACCGAAAGCATCAATTTCTAGACACTTATTAGTGTTTTGCCTATAAATTTTGCACGACATCAATAAAATTACACTAAGAAATACGACAAGTTTTTTAAAAGATTCGGTTTTGGTTAGGATTGTGAACATGTCATGTCATGGGAAATTTATAAATTCTCAACACATGTGCATATTTTCCCTAGAAATTTTGCATGACATCAATAAAATTACGCTAAGAAATACGACAAGTTGGTTTTATAAGATTTGGTTTTGGTTAGGATTGTGAACATGTCATGGGAAATTTATTTTCATCTGTGTTAACGTTGTAGGCCGCATAAAAATTGAATTCCACTCAAAGTTTATTATTTGAATGGTGTTTGTTGATTGTGAGTCCTGTATCTGTTGGTCATGTAAAAATACGCAGTCAGGAAAATTCAGTTCGACAGCGAATATCTTCAGCTTTTATAAACCAGAATTGAGAAGCAGCTCATTGATTCATCAATTTAAGAAACCAATCAACATTATAGGTGGGGTGATTGCTTTAGACCTCAATATACTGACAAATAAAACACGGGGAGAGTTTTTGAGATCTGATTTTAATTAGACTCAACCACCAGTTGGGTCAGTGACAACCAACAAGAACATGTTTGTTTGTTAGTTAGATCTGGGTTTAACACCATACTTAAGGTTAGTTCACTCATGTGACAGATTGATTGATTGATTGATTGGTGTTTTACCCACGCTTAATGGTATTTCGCTTATATGACAGCGGTGTATTCGAACAATAATTGACACTAGCAGAACCAAGATGTGAACCATTTCCATTTAATGTAGGAAAGATAATTTTCCCCCAGTGCTATGTGAAGACAGCATTGCCACTCTTCAAACAAACTGCCTTTAGCCAGAGGGCCTCAACACCGCTGGCAAACACAAAGTTAAAGATAAAACTGGACAATTACAGGAAGCAATACAAAATGAAAGACATAACAAACAGATCAGCTTCATGTTGCCTCGCAGCTCTGAGAGCACCAGGGCAACAGGGATTATCCTCCCAACCAAGGGCTTAGGTAGACACCCATTCACCCATCATAATGGACACCCTGAAGTGAATAATTGCCTTATTTGGACACCCTGTTTTCAGAAACTTTAACATGCAAGGAGATAGCAAAGCTGTCAAAATTGGACACCCAGTTATTTTTAAAGTAAAGCAAAAGGACCATTTTGGACACCAAACTTTTGATTTCTGGCTAAGCCCCGGTTCCCCACCCTTTGCTATATGTATATTGTAGAGATCAACTGTACTAAGAATAACAAGGTGTACAGCATAGAAACATATTATATGGCTGAGATGATGGGAAATTGATTTTCTGACAGAAATCCTTCGGGTGCAAGACACAGGTGTGACGAATATTACAACGAAGGCATCTTTTACCAAACATATTAGATAAAAGTAGACAAAAAAAAAAAAATGACATAACAGATTGGGTATTTTGTTAATATTCAGACAATACTTCTTAGATAAAAACCTCCACTTGAATTTGCAAGCGGTTAAAATAAGGCCATTCAAAATAATTGTTTATTGTAACCAGACTTAATTTGAAAGTGGAAAAAAAAAGAAAAAAAAGGTGAAGGTCGATATTCTTTTAAAGGCTGGTTTTTTTCACAAATGTGGAACAATTTTTCATAAACTAGAAAAGGAAAAACCTGTTTACAAA
Source organism: Mopalia kennerleyi (assembly GCA_034783855.1). Taxonomy (NCBI): domain Eukaryota; kingdom Metazoa; phylum Mollusca; class Polyplacophora; order Chitonida; family Mopaliidae; genus Mopalia; species Mopalia kennerleyi. The sequence continues at coordinate 2,279 of JAVFBX010217148.1, read as the reverse complement.
AAAGGTTTTTCCTTTCCTTTATGCCCCAAGAGATTTTTATGTGATGTTATAAAATATTTTTAAAAAAAATCCCTACCTTTAAACTTTCTTATACTCTTGCTGCTAGAAACAGATATATTATTGCCACTGGCCTAATATTGAGTTCTTATGCAACGAAACATAAATCAAATTTCAAAATGTCAAAAGTTAATTTGTTCTCCTTTAAAGTTTGGAGTTTGCTCCCTGGGGTGTTATGTTATAAAAGCACAACACATGGTGCAATTAGATTTGGTAGTTTGATAGACATTCAACGATATATCTAAGGTAATTTAAGAGCCACAGACAAAAAGAAAACAAGTGATGTAATTTTAATGTGTTTGGAAAAGTCCATTATATTGCTCTATTCAGAGTCATCTCACATTGAGCTATTCAAAAAATCTTTATCATACTCTGGAGCACTGCTTTGGAATGTCATTGACCCAAATTTAAAAATGCACAATTATTACCATACAAGCCAGGTATATAAAAGGTTTAAACACACAAGACTAATATTTAATTTTTATTTTTTCTTATATTTTAAAAAAAATAATTTCAGATCTTGATATAGTTTAAATTTAATTTATTTATTTATTTATTTCCCTATACCTAATTGTACATTAGATCAAAATGATACAATTTTATGTCAATGTTATTATAAATGTACAGTGTATACATAATTATTTGTTCTGTTTCGAGGACCTCAGGGTAGATCAGCCTTTGTGCTGACTGAGTGTTTATTATGTAAACTGTTATCTTCACTACATAAAGTTTTATTATGGCTTTCAAGTTTTTCTTGAAAGACATATTGAAATCGTTCGGATTATTATTATTATTATTATTATTAGGGGTGCAGAAGCTTTAGCTTCGCACACCTATTGTAATCGTTCTGTTTCTTCTTCATTATTATTATTATTATTATTATTATTCTTTTTATTATTCAAAGAAATTTGTCGAATTTTTTAAAATAAAACGACTTGAGCTAGAGATCTGAAATTTTGTACAAAGAATGCCTACGTCCTAATTAAAAACCTGTTTTTTTGGTTGAATTTTACGTCACCTATTGTAGCCGCCATCTTTAATTTCACTTGTTTTTTTTAAAAGTCTTCTTCTTCTTAACTTTCAAACGTTTGAAGCTGAAATTTTGACAACGGGCGTAGCAGCTATGGTGCTTTCAAATTGAGGCTAAATTTAACGTGACGTATAAATATAGGAGATAATCTATGACGTCATCGAAAGAGCTTTATTCATCTCTACATTGAGATTTAAGCTTCACAAATATATCCTATAGATGTAGAATTGCCTGTAAATTTTAAATATATAATCGTTTTTTTTATCTACGACCCATAATTTTGACATCATTGATAAAAATGTGAAAATGTGACGTCACATTTATCATGCTGTTACAGTTATTGCTGAAAAGGTACAAGTATGAAAACATTGCCATTAAAACGGCTGGATAGTTTTCTTCAAAAACGTTTTATCACTTTTTTGCTACGACCAACCGTTTTTGTTTTATGTCGAGTTAAAAAGTAACAGGTTTTGAAGAGTTTACGGCCATTTTTCCCGGGTTAAAATCTCCAAATTCAAAGACTTGTAACTTTATAACTAGGGTAGCTAGAGTTCTCTAATAAAGCTTGTAGGATAGTTCGTAATCTATTCTAAATATCATTTACTTTAACCGTAACCTACGGAGTGTAGTTTTTAAATTTACTGCTGATAAAAACAGACAAACATGTACATTCACTATGAGCCACGCGGTACTTGCCAAGGTTTCACATGCTATATATATATATACACTGTTGACAAAGCTGGGTTGTTATGACCTAAATTCTTCACATCATTTAACATGTGCTTCTTGAGCAGATTAGTGCTTTGCGTCCTGTTCAAAGTGGCTTATGGTAAACATAACACTCTCGTTTTACTCCATTGTGACTATGTATTCTTTAGCGGTATAATCGACTGGTGTTTACCGCCAAGCTCATATGTTTATGGTCATAACAATAAAATAGATTACATTTAGCTCTTTAGTTTAGTATTAATATATATACTTGATATCTGTACTAGTATTATATATACTATTCTTGCCTAACTCTATATGGGGACCGAAATGTAATTAAAGAGAAAGACCAACGATTTTAGACCTAAACTTATTACTTATGAATATGTTCAAAGACAAACAACTGAAACTCACTTGCAATTGATTAAGCATAACCGTTAATTATTTAATTTAAAATACGGAAGTGACGTCCGCGTTCGCAGCG
>JAVFBX010217137.1:0-11589 GCA_034783855.1 Mopalia kennerleyi | reverse complement strand
CCATCTCCTACACAGGCAGAAGTGAACTGGTGCTTGTACAAGGCAACCTGACAGCTGTACGCTATCGGGATGAAATTTTGCGCCCTCACATGCTTCCCATTATGGATCGACAGAAAGAACTCCTTCAGCAGGACGATGCCAGGCCGCATACGGCTCGTTTAATAGTGGAATACCTATAAAATGAGAACATTAATTTGTTGCCATGACCATCAAAATCATATTTAAGATATTTCAAGGTCAACTCATTAGCAGCAGAACAAGCATAAATCCTAAATTCAAACAAAATATATCAATGATGCCTTCAAATGCTTTCCATCTCTTCTATACATCTTATCTATTTTGGCATAAATATTCAAATTTCTCCCGTAAACGAATAAACCTCAATCTAAAACAGCAAAGTGATATTTGTTTTATATCTGCACGTGTGGGATACAGCAACCGTTGCTGGCTTTCTGTTTGGCGATCGCAGAACATATCCGTGGCATATATCTACGTGTAATAGAGCCACGGAAGATTTAACACTTCATTTGTTTTCCATCCAACTTTGGATCCATTCAAACTTTTGTGCTCGTTACAACACCGTTTGGTGTGTTTGGAATTGTCCAAATCTCTCTGTAATGCTTTGTTTATGGGTCAATACTATTTGTTAGATATTGACTAGAATTTAAAGTATTTATTGTACTTTTCTCTCCAATTTCAGTTAAATAAATATTGTATTTCAACCGGCACTGTTTTCCGTTACTCGGCTTCTGATCCCTGTGATGGACATGTTGAAATGACCCATATGTGTATGTACCGATGCGCGCTTCTCGTTTCTCTCTCGACTGCCAAGAAAAAAACATGAATTGATTTCTGATTAAAATTACGACAAAAACAGTATTTATGGAATAAATAGAATCTTAACTTCGTGACGCGGATATCAAAGTTGTAAAAGTCGGGTAGTAATTTGTTCCTTTTTTCATAAATTGGCAAGTCACTCATTAGAGATTCTCTATTTCCCAGACAAGGGTTGCGTATTTTCTGGTGCAAGCAGTCATTTCCCTACGTATTTAACTCCATTCAATAACTATACCACTGCTAGGAAAGAGTATCACTGTTTTGTACCAGACGGCACAGAAATATTTTTTGTACTATTTTTTTCGTATTTGCAATCTAAGGGAGTAGACCTAACCATGTTCCGATAAAATATTTAATTAAAAAAAACAGTTGCATGTAATAAATAGATCTGTTTGGTATATTCAAACCAAAGAACGTTTATTTCAAATTATTACTTTGATTTATTTCAATTTGATCCTGACAATGCCCTGATGGCTATCGGAATTTTCCACTTTTCTCCAACAACAAAAACGGGATTGGCTGCATTTATCCTTTGAAGTAACGAATTTACATACCTAGTGTCCGTCTATTGCCATACACATAACCCTACCCTTAGTATACAGCTATATATGGAGCTCTCTACGTACATATAGTTGAATAAGTCTATGTATACTCCCGACAGTGAATGCCTTTTAGCGTTACGAAATTTATAGACATCATCAATTACAAGTTGTTGGGATAAAATTAGAGTGGCACAGACTCTGAGCGTTACATATGATGAAATATATTACGCGGCGCTGACGAATAACCGATTAAACACTACTGTGGTGTAAGGATGACTGGGTTGTATTTTGTGTCTAGGACATGTATAACCTTGTGTTATTATGGAAGCGTGCTTGTCTTTGTGTTGACTGAAAAATATATTATTGCTTTGATTTGACCTAATGCCGTAAACAAAATTATTACTATAACGAATTAGACGGAGTGACGCCTCCCTATGAGATACAGATAGCATCAGTAATCTAAGGAATACCACCAGGATTAACTGTTTCTCAATCAGACTTCTCGGGGACTAATCTAATAGCCGCCGATCAAACCTATCTAGAATTGTCATCAATAAATCTATCGGTGAATGAGAACAATGCAACGAGGTGACTGACGAAGGAATAACATGCTATGATTGGTTGAACCGGAGATATGAAATATCAAGCGGATAACTGATCGCTGCATGATCACATATCGCCGCCTTTCTAGTCAAAAATCGTTAGAAGCCGTAGAGTAATATTATTAGATTTCACACTGGAAGACCATCACACTTTACACTTAAAGGTGACTCGGCTGACCCAAATAATGACGTTTGGTACATTAACTTTGAAATATGGATATTACATGGAAAATAACGGAGTCAACTCCAACAGATTCTACGTGAGTTGATCTGTAATTGGATAAAATCATGACAATAACTTTGACCAAATGTCGATATTGGATATCTCACTGTCAGGAATTAGTTCCCGCAATGTGGGCAGACCGTTCCATGGGGTAGAATATAGATAAATGTGTGGTATTCGGTTTGGATTTATAGCATGGTGTGATCCCGATTCTAGAATCCGTTGTAATGTACGACTTTAGCCTTCCAAGAAACATGAGGCGTCGGTGGTTTGACTTTCACGGCTTGTTTTACATTTTGTTTCGGTTTTACCTGCTAGGCTGGCACACTCTATCCGCATCATAATTTGTTTTATTTAACACATACACCCTTATGGCTATAATTGAACACTTAAAGGTTCTTCAATTATGGCTCTGATGGAAGCCTTTATGGTTCTGTATGGAACCCTCACAGCAACTGTTTCGTGTATTTCTCCCTATCTTATTATATCAAAGAACTGTTTTTGTCCTTATGGTTCCATTTAGAAACATCTTTTCTTAATAACTCTCCAAAAAAATTATATTTAAGAGTGTACTATACTGACTATACCTTTAAACTGTATTTTAGTGGATGTGTGTCCACGACTCAACAGATACCAGCATCTTTATTTGTATCCCACAGCCATTGGTTGTTGGTGATAGAGAGTATAATATCGGTTATTACGTCCCACAGAATGGCAAAATGTGTTATACATGTAAGTGATACAAAATCCGCTACACCTGAAGGGTTTTACTTGTTTTCTTGGTGAAAAAGTCGAACAGTCGAAATCGAATTTAATAATCCACCGGTTCATTAAGACGAGTTGGTCGGTACACTTAATCCTGCTTTCCAAGAACGTCAATAGAGCAGCGATGAGCAAGAACCAAATTATTGATCACTACCATCTCCAAAGGAGCTTGGACTTTGTTTACACAGATTAAATAGACGATGGTATCACCTTTCGCTTAAATTGAAATAAACTATCAGGGCAGGCGGCTGTGTATGTGGCGGATTGTCATTAAGCGACTGCCTCTTCACAATCGCCTAATGTCAGTGGCTGTCATTGGTTCGTCTGAGGAGACCTATCCTTTCCTCAAGCAGTCTGATAGAACTAAAGAATAAGCCAGCCATATTAACTGTGTGTAAAGATCAAATAAAAGCTGCAAAACTAATTTAACCCTCACACACTGTAGAGAAAGACTTTTGGGGCCATGCGGACCTCTCTCTCCGGGGCAGTCTAAGTGTGAGGTCGCTCTATGGTTAACGTCAAAGGAGAGTCTATCTGACCTTACTGACATTCGATCAATTGCAATCTTTAACCTTCAGACGTTCTTCAAATATTCCCTGGCGCTATTAATGACAAGAACCTTTCGCTGGGAAACACTTCATTGTGATACATAACAAGCCAACTTTAGGTATATTTATAAAAGGCTCTTTTCAGACGTTTTCTGGTATTAATTCAACACATCACGCTGTGCACACACGATTGAATCATTCCAATTCTTGAACCGGTTTGTATTTGAACACGATTTAAGTGATCTTTCGTTTTTACCCAGCCAACTAGTTAATGACATAAATATCAGACTATAGTATATTTAAAATGACTGATTGATTGGAGTTTTACGCCGTGTGTGTGGGTATTCCAGCAATAAGTGACACCAGCACAACCATGATTTGATTTGTTTGTTTGGGGTTTAACGTCGTAATCAAGGGTATTTCACTTATATGACAACGGATTGTCCACTTCACTCTGTTCTTTGCCTTAAAACGGTGGAAACCCGGAAGGAAACCCCGTAAAAACCACCCTTGCGATTGCCGGAGCCACATCGTGTGACTCACTCGTATACATGATGGTTGACTAACGGACTCGATCCCGTGAAAGGTAAATTGGAGCAGGATAAGGAAGCGCACACGCTAGCACTAAGCCACGACCGAGGGCCCACCATATTTGAAGCGTTGCGAATTTTGGTGCATAGTAGCAGGAAATATGTGGCCGACACAATGGTGTATTGTTACCATTTTGGCATATTTAAATTGAATTTGTAATTTTCAGTGTAAGTGTTCCATCTCAGTACAACTAATGTATATGATAAATCATATTTTAAGACCGATATATACCAGTACAAGTAAACAAATGTGACTTCTAGGCTACACTCGAAGATGTGAAGCTACTGGCTACACGTTATATTCAAACAAATGGACCAGTCCTTTTAGAATTTGGTTAAAATGGAAAGTTGTTTTCAAGGACACACTGCCTCACTGAAATTATATTTCAACCATATCAGCCCTGAAACTGATATTGAAAGCAGTGTACCATCTCTCTACTTGATGTAAACGTGCTGTTTCTGGTGTCAACTATGTCATAAATATTCCATTGTTTATGGTTATGTCACTTTCTGAATGTCTATAGGACTTTATGGATATTTTGAAAGTCGATAGGCCCTACGTATCATTATACCGCAGTACCAGGAACTATGAGTCGTACAGCCATTCGATGCGCTACTTGTTGATGTTTAGACCACAAGCACAGAAAGTCAATGTAAAAACCAACAAAGCGTGTATGAAATAAAAACATAAAGTAGTTTGATCACAATTGGTCAGGTCATAAAATTGTATACCAGCATTTATATATCTACTACGAATATCCAACTACGAGTAATCTTCAGATATCACATACAAAATAAATCTACCCAATGGGTAGTCTAGATGAATTAAGATAGCTACTTTTGTGATGTGACAACAATTCCGAGAAATGCGAAAAGAAAAAAAACCCCAACAAAATAGCAGGATGTCGCATAACACTAGTATTAATGAGCATTACTAATCATATACAGCTTGTATCCATCGGAGAGTAACTAAAACGTTAACCAGATCATCCATCTAAAGTTTGTTTCTAATCTTTGTTAATTTACACGAATACTGTCAGCCCCCGCCCCCCTTTCCTGTGTGTGTTTGTGCCGACACTCAAACAGGTTAGCACACAGTTCACAATCGAACCACTGATTTCAAAATTCATACACTGTTATTGTTACATGTACAATACCACGTCATGAGTCTCAAACAAGTAATTATGTAAAATCGTACCAATCTTGTAACAATCTGTGGTTAAGAGCTGGATCCAGACGAAACGCAATAGATAAATCGGTAATTCCGTTGGCACTGTTTATCTTAAAGTATATCAACAATCTGACAAACGAAGATACGACATTTGTATGTCCTGAAGTACTTTACTGAAACTGTAAGTAAGGAACTGTCTATTATACTAGTACCAAAATGCAACCAATCAAAATAAGAGCTTCATGTGGCAGAATCATATCCGGTTATCCGACTGCGCAGCTCAGCGTGACGTTCCGGAAGCGATCGTGTTAAATTGCATTAGACTTATCCTGTAGTGACAACAGTTGAATGGGACAGAAACATGAAGCTGAGGAAATGCTGTCAGTGTCATCGGCACAACGCTAACAGGTAGACATGGGAAGTGATTAAAGTTATGTTTATGACAATAAATATGTTAGCCTTTTGGTTTGACAGTATCAAAATTATACGGTGGATTGACTGATGGTAACTTAACACAGTGTTCAAGGGCATGAGTGACATCCACTTGGTAAATAACATGGGAAAATATATGATTTATATTTACACAAAAATGTTTCATCGATCCCCCAAATGCACAAGGGCATTGGGTTTGTGAATGAAGCGGTGAAAAAAAAAAACTCGTAAATAATATTTCTATACTTGGCATTTAAAGGTACAAATAAAGTGAACTGAATTTGTATGCAGCTATGAATAACAACTTAATTTTTTAGTTGATTGAAAGTCTACGTTTCTATCTCGTTGTAGAGATCATGTTGAAGTATTTCCAAGTATTTGAAAACCATATCTCGAACGATATAGAAATACAGAAATTTCAATAAAAAAGAAAATAAATTGTTGAGCATACCAAGTGTTTAGTGACAGACACGTACAATTTCAATAAACTAAGGAAGGAGCTATATATCTGTAAAATACATAAGATAAGACATCGCGTTGTACGGATTAAAATAAAATATATGAAACTTTAAACGCAACACGAGATGGTCGAAGTGGGCGGAGCTGGGGCCAAAACCATCTAAATTATTAATAATTAACATATGCAACAAATATCTATCTATCCCAGTCTATAAGTATTTGCCAACAAAACAAAACGGCATGGGAAAGAAAAATGCTCTGTGACCGCACATTGTCACCACCAATCAAACTTACGTCATATATCTAGCTGTTAAGTCCCGTTACACACTTCCACGGCATGGGGAAGTTCAGAAATTTACATCAGCACTTCTTCTTACAATGTTTACGTCGTTTTCTGCTGCATATAATTGATAAGCTTACGCCAAACAAAGCATATATATGTAAGCCTAGAAGCAAAATACGAACGCGTAGAAGAGATTTACATCCAAAGTCTTACTCACGTCAAGGCGTCACAGGCTACTGATCCAGTTTATCACATCTACATCATACATTCACTATTCCTGACCCAATGCTTCTAAGAGGTTTACTGGGAAAACAATAGCTACCCAAATATGGCCGTATCCGGGACAAACCGTATATGTAGGCCGAGTGGCCGCCACTCTATAGAACACACACACACACATGATATACGTCACAGTCATTGATACTTCCACTTGATTGGCCACTGCCATTCACTATCTTGTCATAGGCTGTCACCTCAAATAACACGAAACCCTCAGGTCTTTTTTTTAAAAAAGTTTCAACAAATGCTTAGATAGAATAATACCTACATGTTTGTAGGTCATTGGAAGGGTACACGACAATGGCCACGAGACCATCACAAGTACTGGCTGTGTAGGTATATTATTATTTAAGAATTTTTATGCGCCGCAATTTCAAGCGGTACACTGGTGTAACACACTGAACATATAGCGGGCAGTCATCTATATTGATTTAGAAAAAAACAAAAAAGCCGCAACTTTAAGTGTTTAAAACAGTTACACAAATTATAAAAAATATCGTGATATAATAACTTACTTATATATCTAAACACTCTAAAGATCAATGTTATTGTCAAACAGGTAATCCTGATATAATGCATTCATTTTGACTCAACGTTTTGGTTTATTCTTCAAACCATCATCAGGCGGTTTGAGCTCCTGATCATCATTCCCGATGATGGTTTGAGCAATACACCTAAATGTTGAGTCAAAATGAATTCATTATCGTTCTTCGGAGTTGTTACTATAGTTTACTATGATATAATAACGATTAACGAACTTAATGTATCTTAAAAGCTAAACACCCCAAAGATAAGCAGTATCGCCTTACAGGTAATCATGATATAATAACTAACTTAGTATACTAGTATCTAAATAGCTAAACACCCCAACGATAAGCAGTATCGCCTTACAAGTAATCGTGATATAATAACTAACTTAGTATATCTAAATAGCTAAACACCCCAAAGATAAGCAGTATCGCCTTACAGGTAATCGTGATATAATAACTAACTTAGTATATCTAAACACCCCAAAATTAAGCAGTATCGCCTTACAGGTAATCATGATATAATAACTAACTTAGTATATCTAAACACCCCAAAATTAAGCAGTATCGCCTTACAGGTAATCGTGATATAATAACTAACTTAATATATCTAAACATCTAAACACCCCAAAGATAAGCAGCATCGCCTTACAGGTAATCATGATATAATAACGAACTTAGTATATCTAAAAATCTAATCACCCAAAAGATAAGCAGCATCGCCTTACAGGTAATCATGATATAATAACTAACTTTGTATATCTAAACATCTAATCACCCAAAAGATAAGCAGCATCGCCTAACACGTAATCATGATTATATAATAACTAACTTGATATATCTAAACATCTTAACACCCCAAAGATAAGCAGCATCGCCTTACAGGTAATCATGATATCAAAACTAACTTAGTATATCTAAACATCTAAACACCCCAAACATAAGCAGCATCGCCTTACACGTAATCATGATATAATAACGAACTTAAAATATTTAAATATCTTTACACCCCAAAGATAAGCAGCATCTCCTTACAATTAATAGTAATATAATAACTAACTTATATATCTATAGATAGCCTCCTCAAGAACAACAGTGTAACTGTTCGACAGCTTATCACAAAATAGTGAGCCTGTGCCTCTCATACACAATAGCTTATCGAATCTACCGCTAGGAAGGAAATACCGACAAATGGGTCAGTGTTGAGAACAACAAGTGATGTAGCTGTAGGAATCTAAAAGCGGAAATTCTTTCAGTATCATCACCTGCTCTGTCAGCCATAACTTACGACGTACACATACTGTAGACACCGTACACACTGGGCTTCGCCAGATCTCTAAGACTGAGTTTAATAAAAAAAAAAGAAAATTAATTTGTCTCAACTTGCAGGTATATACAAGGACGGACGTCGAGTAGCATTTATAAGTCATCCCTATTAACTTTAATAGCAGTGGCCAAAAAGGTATCCCAGGACGCCATCTTTGCTGAAATTTTGATACCGACCGGGAATAAAACTTGGATAAAATGAGCAGCAGGCGATGGGCACTGCTAGAAGAATTAGTAATAAGTATTATTTCTGTCCCAAAAGCCTTACTGGTAACTGGTCCAAGGAAATGGAATAGGCTGTATCGTTATTACAGTATAGACGCATAAGTGGATATGGATAAGCGTGGTGTATTGCTGAAAAGCGAACTTCTGAACTAATTCGGACTGTTTTGGGTGAACTCATTTGGGCTAACAGAGAGGTTGAACCTTCATATGGGCCAGTACTTAATAAGTGGAAAGTCGGGAGTAGTCATCTGATCTTGGGTGTGTGACTTTCAGCTCCACCCGGCATTCCACGGACACATTCAGATCATATCGCAGAGACAGATGGATTGTCACTGGGAGACATGTCTATCTGTCATTTGATATGGCACGACTTACTCAACTAGGTACCCTGTGGACGAGCGGGCAAGTCAGACTTTAAACGGCAACAGTTAGACAACCTGCATTGGACGAAGAGCTTGTGAGATACTGGATAGATTGAGTTCCTGTTTGTCGTACCAAGAACAGAGAACAACTACACAGAATAAGACATCAGAGACCACAGACAAAACAAAAACATCCAGTTCAGATATCAGCATAAAGGATAAACAGCTGACCATAAAAAAATCTGTGAAGTCTGGAAAACCAATTATCATAAGACAGCTGAATCGAATTGCTTACTTAACGTATCCAAAACATGACTATTATAATAAAATTGTTGACTGATTATTTGGCCTGTGAACAGATTGCAATATGAAACTTCAATTTAGTTGGAAAGATTAAGTGATGCAATGACAGATTGATTCTAAACTAAGGTAGATAACAAATTGATCGATCGATCGATCGATCCATCCATCCATCGAAAGATCCATCGATCGATCCATCCATCCATCAACCAACCACTCAATCAATCAATCAATCACTCAATCAATCGCTCAATTGACCAACTGACCGACCAACAGACAACCCACAAACAAACCGGTCAAGTGATCAACCAACCTGACAATCCAACAAGGGGCACCAAACAGTCACCCCCAATTTGCCAATCAATCAATCAATTGATTAATTTGTCAATCAATCAATCAATCAATCAATCAATCGATAAATCAATCAATCAATCAATCAATTAATCAACCAATCAATCAAACAATAGATTAATCGATCAATCAACCATCACTAAATCAATCTATCAAGCAGTCAATAAAGTATATAATAAATATACTAAATATACTAAATATATTTGTTTGTAGTGATACTCCTCTTAAATAACGAGAAAAACTTGCCGGAAAACATCTGCCAGTTTCTTGTCATTTCCGGTTGACGAATCTGACGGGCGGGCAGTCTTGTGCTTCCGACATGTCTCGCTATAAATGGAGGTATAAGAATCACAAACATCCATTGCTTACACCGGCCAATTCTCAGACAGACCGATTGACTGTAGAGAATGACCAAGATCAGGATTCCCTAGGCACTACTCTACACAACAGAAATGGATTAAACAGCCGTGCTGGAAACTTGCCGGTGGTGTACAATTAACATGGGGCGATGGATCTCGTCACTACACATACAGTAGTTCCCTAGAAAACTGTAAAATCTGCCTCTAACAGTACTCTACAAAACTAGTGTTCGTGAACTTATCAAACACAAAAGGGGTACTAGTCTTAACGTTCTCATTGGATTTAAATTCCATTCTCAATAGACACGGAATGGAAACAGCCAAGAATCAGTGGAAATGCGGTCGATGTTGAGGATTGTTGTTCTTAACGATAAATGGATTTTGGATAAAATGATATCCGATACGATAAGTGACCATTGAGGACATGCCTATAAGTACATTTATTAAGCTTTAGCAATAGCCATTGTGGCTATTTTAAACTGATACAGTTTGCCAGAAACGTCTACCAGGATACACATATACTTGGTGAGACATGTGTAACCGACAGCACGAACAATACGGACATTGTCATGCACTCGTGGATCATCTTACCTGAAATCAGTCACGTTAATCCAGAAGATTAAATGATTGTCTAATTCCGATTGTCCGTTAACATGTCATAAAAGCTACACAAATCTGGTAAAAAGGTACAACCGGAAAGGAAAATATGTCTGCCTATGATGTGAACCGCTTAGTCGTATCGTATTAGATTAATGATCGGTTTGTTTGCCTGCCCACGTATTATGACTCAGGGGCGGAAATACTTTACTATAGGGCAATATATAATAAGGTTGTGTGACTGGTATTCCTTCACACGTTATGCGTGGGCTTCCTTTCTCTATGTTTGACTGCCACCCGCCGTACACAGCCGTTCTCCATTTGCTCAGGTCATCGCTATAGACTGTAAGCCTACATGAGGTCAATGCGTACAGCTGGTATTGTGTGTTATAGGCCGAGATGTTAGTGAACCCTGTTAGTGGGGCTATCTACATGTATAAACTCACCGGTACACTTGACAAGTCCTTCTCTGTCCTTATTCCACAAACACCGAAGATAACAACTGCTCACAATTCACGTTTGATGTACAAAAGAAACACAAATAGCACAAGCTACACACAATCAATTGTAAATTGCTGTCCTTTGCCCGCGTGCCACTACACACTATTTGGACTACACATTCAGCCTGTACGCGTAGTAGAGTAAAACGTCAATCGGGTACTCCTACTATGGAGAGTTGTTGTTGTTCTGATTTTCTAATAATATCTAAGATATCCGGTGTAAGTCTCTCCGCTATCAAATCATTATCATACTAAAGAACACTTAAGAAAACTATTTAGCTAACTTTAGAAAACTTTTAAAAGGCGTGACC
>JAVFBX010217126.1:0-11589 GCA_034783855.1 Mopalia kennerleyi | reverse complement strand
CACAAATGACAAGCTTACTGGGGCATAAACGCAAGGTTTTTGTGGAACCTGCACAAGTCAATTGAGTAAACTCATAATGACAATACATATTTTAATTTAAAACTTGTACTTAAAAAAAACAAAAAAACACGGCATAGATATGCTTATATCTTAAACAATTCGAAAATAAAGATAGGATTAGCAAGAGATAGACTTGACCTAAATCCGGCTTCAAAATATGTATTTCTCAGGTGAAATGCGATACGGAATTGATGAACGTCAGTGTCTTTGCACCCCATAGCCATCTCGTTTCATCCCTGTCTCACTGAGTTGCGCTGAAAACCATACAAACAATATTTCATACTGACTTGTGAATTGTGAAACGAAATCATCTAGGCACGTCGCTTTGAATAGATTCCACAAGCATACATCTCTGATTTGCCCTTAACATTTGCATGGAAATATGTTAAGAAGCACCTGTGTGTCCTTATAGATCAAGACAACAGATATGTATTGGGTCATCATCATCAATTGTTTACACATGTTCATACAGTGTATTTTATCGACAACATTAGCGATAAACACATCTTCATTCTTTCACCCTCCATTTTCAAACTATAAACTAACATGTGCGATTGATAGTATCAAATATTCCAAGGGTGGCTTTGTGATATTCAGGTTCGCCATATTCCTCTCGTAAATAAAAAAAAACATACAACCTATTATGGATAAGTTATTTACTGAAAACAAGGAAGCAGACCAGGAATGAATTCTCGGTCACAGCCCTGACCCTAGGAGTTTATCGATTGCACTAGTCTGGTCGAATCGTTAGCAATCAGACTTATGAATATAACCATTTCCGTTTCCGGCTATCCTCGAGCGGACAAACACGTGATTTATTGGTTCAATGATTCTTGTGGGAGAATCGGACGCCCAACAAGGTCAAAGGCATTTATAAATATGAGAAAACAAATAAATTCAAAAATTAAATTAAAAAAACGTCTATGGATAAAACATCTACAAGTTATGTATATATTACTAGTCACACGTGATATCAATTCAGTACGTACATGCATTTAATGATTCCAAAGCGGCTTTTATCATTATTATATGAAAACATACGCACTATTCGTACAAACAGCTTGTGCAAACTGTTGCACATGACAGCTGACACAGTTTGCCGACTATATGTTTGAGAACGACTGAAGTTTAGCAAAACATGTGATTTGTTCAAACATATAGAGTGTATATACATTTTATCGACAACCTCCATTATCGCAAGCATGGTTAACAGAAAATATTTAATAGTCGAATGAATATCTTTTTTCTCGATACTATATAAGTAGAACTATATAGATAATATCCGAATTAAAGGTACTATGTTAATGGATACCAAAATATTATTTTGAACACTTAATCAGCAAACACATAAACATGGGCGTTCGTATATCAGACAGAGGGGATATTCTTACTAGGCATTTTTGCCTACTTTAGGATCTAAAATAATGTTCTACATAACTTTTGGATAATCTTGACCCTTAGTTCTACATATTTCAGAGGGGTCACATATGGGCCATTGGGTCAATGGAGAAGCAGAATCACGTGTATTGTCTAAAGTCAAACTTTATTCATCATACGTCTAGGAACGTTTCAGTGCACAAATTAACATTTTAAAGTATATACAAGTGACATTGACTTGATTGATTGGTTGGTTGGTGTTTAACACCGTGCTTAAGGGTATTTCACTTATAGAATGGTGGTGTACTGCCAATGGGGAAACATGAACACAACCATAATGTGAAGTGTCATATAAAATGCTCTGTTTGGCTTCATTGTACTGTCCTTAGTCAGAAAGCTACATTTCTTAGAAGTGAATACTACTAATGCTACCGAAGGCCCAGGCTATAAGGATCCATCTTAACACACATAGCTGATATACATGGCAATGTATTTCCTTTACTGTGTACATCTATCAAAGTTTACCATGACATCTATTAATTGCTTTGAAACTAAATGATTAAAACCTGCCCACAAACAAACGGTTGTTTACTTGTACGCAGCTAATCCCATATTCGCTAGCCAAGAATTTATTCCGAGCTACACCTTACACAATTTGTATCGGTTTTATTTTTACAAACAACACCGTCGGCGTTTGTCATTTTTGATGGGCCAGTGAGGAAACTCGTCCTTTGTGCATCTCTACTTAGAATCTTCTGAGGATACTTGTGTTGTTCAATGTCGGCATTTTGCAATCTAGACGGTTACAAAATCACACCACGTGATTATGGCAGCTAATTGCACAAAATGCCAAAATGGGGACATATACCACTGCTCCATTCAAACCCAATGGGTCACATTTGACCACTGTGTCATCAGTTCCCAGCCTGGTGGGTCACCTGTGACCCCATAAAACTCAACACTAATTTAAATAAATATATATGTCCCCATAAAGCGTTAACATGTTCACATTAATTCCACAGTATCACATCTTCTTATGTTTGGCTAACCTTCACATGTAAAATATGTCGGTGATTTTACTGAGTGGTAGCACCAACAAGCGCTATCGAGGGGACTGCCACCATTGACTGAAGGCAGAGTGATTGCACTGACCTCTATGGTCAATTACCAGCATCAACATTAGGCCATTGGTGGGACTCTGTGTTTTAAAGGTAGCAAAAACAAAATTGAAGATTGTTGCTAATTAGAATAGCTCATTAATTAATTGGGTCGTATTTGACCCCTGGGGTTCTAGAGGGTTAATACGACGTACCGTAAGTTTACTGTCAAACAATTGACTAAACTATACTCAATAAGGTGAGAAATGCTACATCCTAAAGGATATGTTGATACGATTTGTTTGTTTTTTGATTTGAGTTTAATGTCGTACTTAAGGTTGATTTTATCGTATGACGGCGTGCCCGCCAAACGAGTGGGAGAAACCGTCTTTCACGCCACCGACACCAACTACAACACAGGACAATCACAAGACACAACACAATGACACCACAAACAAATAGAGTTCCTCTTGTCTCTTAGTTCTGAGAGCATCAGGGCAGCATGAAGCTTCGCACAACATCCCGCTATGAGGAGTGCTATGACTTACGTGTGAAAAAGAATCCTCACATTTCCAACCAGTTGTTTCAACAAGATAAGTTTAGGGGTCAAAATTATAGTTTGCCTAAACAAAGTGTGCGGATAATTGCACTGTGAGCTGCTCAAGGTACAATGCCCTTTTCTACAGAGGTTAGGGATTCCTATGTTCATGTACAGTATTCTGAAGTCAGCGACTGTGCACTGACCTCATCATTCTGCCCCTTTTATTTACAAAATTATCTTGCCAAATCATAGTCGTTCGGTTACACGCCAAAGAGTTGACGGACAAAAGAGTATATGTAAGTCGACTGCATTTCAAAATCTGTTCATTTTCATGAACAATCAAAATAGCATGGAAGGGAGGCAGCGAAATTGATACATGTATGTCTTATCAATTATGGTTTTAAAAACTAGTGTTACAAAATCAGATTGAGAAGTTTTATGCAACTCGAGCTATGATTTTGCATCTAGAATATGATGGTATGTCAGTCGCTTTGTGTACACAATCAACAAAGCCATTAGGTCATGTCATCATAGATGTGTGTACATTGTCTGTTTTGTGATCAATAGAAGCATACATGTAGAAATTAATCTTTAGAAGCTCGATATTGTTAGGTCATTACAATATTGATGGCTTTTACAACACAATCATTTTGTCACGCAATGTTTATTGACATCACAGTTACCGTTAACAATTTGAACAATCATTCAGCTTTGTTGATCACGAACTCAACTGGATATCTGGATTTACGTATGAACAATGCGTGCAATCAACCCACTCTTTGTTAACATAAAGCCAACTTGTGAACGTGTTTGTAGAGGAAGCCATTGTCATGAAATCTTCATCCGTTCAGACTAATTTTTATTGTACATGTTTCAACTTTGAAAACGTTTATTTGCTTAAAGGATATCAAATCTACATATGCAGTAATGCTGTTTTCGCTTTACAATGAAGGCACATTGCTTCTCCAACACATCGCTCACTTCACATTGCATCGATATGTCAGTAAAGCTATTTACTGTTAACTGCATGTCCATCGTGATCACATGCGAACAATAATTGTAAGTTTGGCGCTGAACCCCAATCAATAAATAACTCGCCCAGCCTCGGTATTTCAAATGAAATTAGGCTTAGCACTATATATTTGTGGGATTTTCAGCGATTCCGTTGACCGCACTTGGCAGTACTGCAAACAGACAATTATTGTCCATGTTAGTTTAGCAACAATTAAAAAGTTGTCGACCAGTAATACAAAGCTACAACAGCAAAAAATCGAACGGAATGTCCAGGATTTTATTTCGTTGGGAAAAAGTGTCATATAATAGCTATTGATAGATTTTGTTACAATGGGTATACAATTTCAACCACATGGCAACCAGTCATGAAGTGGGGATATGTTGATTGGCAGCGTGGTTCTGGCTGACAGCAAGTATCGTAAATCGGCAAGAAAACATCATAGTTCTGAATGACCTACTTACGCAACTAGTTTGTGACAAAAAGGTGTTGTCATTTTGGACATCTTAACAATTTCAAATCATTAAGTATTACCCGGCGACATGACAGGAAACGGTTATAAAACTGGAATAATACCAAATAATTCAGCATTGTAAGCCGCGCAATAAAAAAAAAAATTAAAAAAAATACCCAAAACGTCAAAAATGACTACTCTTGGTACAAACATTTTTTTCAGATAGCAAAGCCCTGAAAAATGGTTTCATTATTTAGTTTTAAAATATGAAATAATATAAAAAAATATCCTGAAAAATAAGGTAGACCTTCCCGTATAGCTTAACATGTTTAAAGCGTCATGTTTTATTCTCTGGTTTACATGGCAATGGTCATAGCATGTAGTGGCGGAACTGAATGTATTGGTACAACTCTCGTTCAATGTGTCCAACTCGTGGTCAAACAGATTCCAAACAACAATGGCACGCTTCTATCTTTCTTGTTATAAAATGGGAGTCAACCAAAACATCAAAAACATTGAAAAGATTGTTAAGTTGTTGAGTATATTAAAGTCTTTGTGACGTGATGATTGTATCTGGTGTCAATATCGATTTCCTCCACGGCCTGACCTTTATAAAGCTCAATCTACCATGTATTCATTAGCTCTCATCCAGGTTACTTCTAAACAGAACAAAAGGTAATGATATTATCATTCCTGGTAAACTGAGCAATGACCGCACGCCCAGCATTTGGACAAAATTAAGCCTTGAACATCGCAAAAGACGGGCCATTGCAAAGTTTGAATATGTGTGCAGGAGTTCCCCCGATCGTCCAATATGAATAGGGCCTAAACATAGCTTTTCGCGGTGTATTTTTCCACATTTGAGGACTAAGAAAGTGAAATTATATGACGTAGGGTTAAAACCAGTGTCCCTCATTTAAACGCGCATTCTGATTATCTTCCTTGCAAATGCAATCATTGTATCTCTCTCAAAATCTCTGACACAGAAAACAGAATGTAACATCCAGCTTTCGGTCAACTTTCCGCAAGTGTGTATTGGTGATTATTGAAATTTTTGGAATAGGTATTTAAACTGTAGGGAAATATATCAACGGGGAACCAGACGTTGTTTTAAAAAAGTGTTGACAGAACGTATTCATTGCTAGAACTGTCGTTTTACTCTACGTCTATTTGCTAGATGCAGGAATGGGAGAAATTTTGGTTCTTCCACAAACAGACACGCTAATAGGGTAATGTATTTTTTATCATATAAAAAAGCAGTTTCAACATAAATGTGATTTGCTAAAGATTGTCATTTAAAATGATTGGAGGAATGACTGCCGTCTATCAAATATTTACAATGGACATCAAAAAAGTATTAAATATTCAACGCAGATTTTTTGCGAAGGCAATTAAATTAAAGAGTATCTGAATTGTATAGTAACGGTAGTACCAATTGGTGTTGAAGGTTAAGTCATGCAGGTGAATAAAACAGGACAAATCCAGACGTTTATAGGTTGGGTTTACTGCACAGCAGTATGGGTAATGTCTATCAGCACTGTTATGATATAAATATGCTAGTCAAATTATACACGAAAGAAGTTCATTATTTGAATTGTTTATTTGTTTGGGGTTTAAGGCTTCAATTAAGGGTATTTCTCTTACATAACGACAGATTGTCCAATTCACACCGTTAGTTGCTTAAATACGGTGGAAAACTGTGTGGAAACCTCGTAAAATCCAACCTGCAAATTTCGGGATAGATCAAAGTAGGATTTATAGGCACAGCTAAACCCCGACCGCAGACCAATATTTTGAAATAGTTAATAATTAAATTACCTTTTGACAAGCCTATAAATAAACAATGACAAAGGAAAGACAATGCACCCAGTCAAGACGTGAGCTAACGGCAATATCACAAGGACGTCATATTTTGCTCATATATATGATGTCACAGTGGTTAGTTGCTTTTCTGTCATATTGAACTCAAATTAATCGAATGCGAGTGATATCACAAAAATTAATTATATATTTTGTCACAGTGACATATTCATCTTATGACTGTGGCCACACAGTGCGTGGTATCATATCTCCCAGGTATGCAGATTGTGGACGTAAATATAACGAAGTCCCTTACAGGCACAAGAAGCGAGGACGTGAATTGGAAAGTGTTAAACGGAATGACATAATACAAGTTCAAATTGTGGTCGGAACATGTTTTCAAGATTTTTGTAAAAGTGAGAAAGAAATTTACGCGGGAGACCGGGGAACTGGCTGCCCAGTGGGTTTAAAACTAGTATACCACAACAACATAAAGGAACTATAATGAGTGACCCAGAGATATCAAAACGAGGGTAGTAATTTTCATTCATTCCGAGCCTCCGGCGAGAATTAAATGAAAATTACAATCGGAGTTTCATAAATTTGATATCCGGTTCACCAATTTGATATTCTATTTATCCCATAAATGCCTTTTTTGTAGCAATTGTAATCAGAAATCAATAGCTATTTTCGCTTCGCTGTCGAAAGAGAAACGAGTAGCGCGCATTGGTACAAAACACATCTGGGTCAGTGTAAAGCGTCTATCAGACTGATCAGCACCCGCGGAACAGAAAACAGTGCCGGTTGAAATCCAATAATAATTAAACTGAAGTATGATATAAGAGTAAAACGATTCGTTTTAGTTAGAGTAAACATCGAACAATTAGTCTTGATCCATGAAGAAAGTATTCAAAATACATTTGAATACTTCAGAAGACATCGTCGCGAGCGTTGCACCCTTTAGTGCATCAACAGAAAACTGCCGGTTGAAATGCATTATTTATTTAATTAAAATATGACAGAAAAGAACAAAAGATGGTTTGAATTTGAGTCAATGTCTGACAATAATTTCTGACCAATTAACAAATCATTACAGAGACATTTGAACAGTTCCAAACACATCGAATTGTGTCATGACCACTGACCTATATAAAGACGTTATCTAGGTCAGTAGATTGTCGTGACGAGCATTGCACTCTTTTAGCACGAAAGTTTGAATGGATGGAAAGACAGATGGAATATGAGAGAAGAGTAACATTTCGGGTCATAAATAAGAGGATGATTTTATTAAACGAGCACGTACGTCCTTTGTTGTGTATGTGATGCGATCGCCAAACTGCTGGTCAGCCATGGTCTTTTCAAACAATGCAGAAGCCATTTGCAAGTTGTAAAATAAAATAGTCCGTGTAGGTTGTAGCTTTTCATTGGTTGAATCGTATCAATGAACAGTAAGTGACCAATCAGAGCGTGGGAAAGCTGTATTACACATGTGGAGATATGAAACAAATATCTCATGGCAGTATTAAACTAAAATTTACTTATTTGTGGGATAAATGGAGTTAGTACATCCAGGTTAATTGTAGGCACCCCTGGAAAAAATTTAAAATTTCTCACAACCACTAATTTTCAGGTTAAAAATTTCTCACCAGATTCTACATACGGCGATTATGGTTTTAAAAAACCGTTAAACATCATATACTATAGGATTAACTTTTATGCGATCAATTCAACTATTTACTGTTTAACATCAATATTGAAGTGGGTTTTATACAAGGCGTTCCATGGAAGTAAAAACAAAAATTTTTTTTTTTTTTTTTTTTTTAAATTTTGTTTACTATAAAACCCACTTCAATATTGATGTCAAACCGAAACAAGATGAATTTATCGCATAATAGTTAATCCTATAGTACATGATGTTTAATATTTTTTCTGAACCATAATCGTCGTATGTAGAAACTGGTGAGAAATTTTGAACCTGGAAATTAGTGGTCACGAGAAATTGTACATTTTTTCCAGAGGTGATTACAGCATTGAAATAGTTTTTTGAATCTGATAATTCTGCATATTATAGATTACATTTTTTTCATTTTTGTGTCTGTCTAGTGTTACCTGAATTGCCCCTGCCCACACCTCTACCAGTGACAATGCACAACAAGAGTCTGTTGTTCCATCCGAAGATAGCAGACGATGCAAGGAAGATTCTGGGAACACAGGATGAGAGTTTAATAACACAACTTGTGCAGTCTTTACGACAAACATCTACTGACCACATGTATGTCTTATAGTAAACTAGACATTTTAGAAACTGTGCCTGTTAACATTTGTCCATTTTGTTTTTCAAAAGACTTTTCCAAATTGGCATCTAGATATCAAAATCGTTTTTTGTAATAATTTTCGGTCATACAAGCATCTGTATCAGTTTTATTTTATATCTACTGTTTTGTACAGAGTCTACAAAAAAATAAAAAATTGACAAAAAAAACAAAAACCTCCTGCCTGCGTAGCCCAATTTTTTTTAGGCTGTTAGAGGAAACAAAGCATTTTTGTTAGGCCTAATGGGGCATGGCACAGTGTGAAGTGGTCAATCCATCGTCATAAAAGTGAAATACCCTTGAGTATTATGTTTAAACCCAATTAAAAAAAATTAAAGACATTTGTCCATATGTTATTTGTTATAGAGAGTTGAAAGACACTCTAGCAGGGGCTTCAATAGAGGGGGAAATTCCGGAGCTGTTGAGTGGAATTCTCCGTCGTGATCCTAATGTATTCAAAGGAAATAGGGGTTGTGAAGGTAAGTGTTCTGTATTTGATGAAGAACAGTCCTCTATATCAATCATGGTTGATAGAAGAGTTGTTTTATTGTGCTGCCACGTAGTCATGTGAGTTATTTAACCTAATGTATAAAATTTAACCCTTATCAATGAAATAAATCTTAAATGATCATAGTTTTATTGTAGTTTTATTGTTAACTCTTTATTGTAGCTATGCCGAGTCCTCGTGGTGTAACAGCTGGCCAGAGTTCTGTTCATCAACAACAAATGTCTCCATTCCATGCAAGTCCATACTCCCCTTACCAACAAAATAATACATCACCAAGGTAAGTATTTTTTAAGCTTCATTACTGATGCAGCATATTTAATGGAAAAGTAATATCTATAGCCTTAAAAATTAAATTGCTAAAACTCAAAACCTGAATTGGTATTATTTATTGAGTTATTATTATTGATTATAATTTTAATTTCTTTCAATTTTTTGTGTAAAGTATAAATAGTGCTTGAACTGCAATCAAATATATAAAACTGATATTTGTTGGCCAGATGTGCACCTCAAACAAGCCCTGGTTGGCATCAGTCAAAACAGAACAGTCCTTATGCTCAGCATGGAAGTCCAAATTATCAGAACAATGCCAGTGCAACTTCTTCCAATAATAGATACCAACAACCTTTCCCAAACTTTTCTGCATCCTCCTCAAATCCACCAAACACAGCAGCAGGTATGTGCAAATCAGCCAAACATTTGCTTAATAGTGACAAAGTGTGATTTATTATAACACTGCATGCGACAAAAAAAAAAAAGAGAGAGACACAAATGCTTCACCTGTACCCTGGCACTTCATAATTTAATCTAGTCTTACTGTCACATCCTTATAAAGTTATTATTATATAATGTTCAAAGTTTTCTTGCCCTGTCTAGTTATAAAGTATTGAAAAATATTTTTTGTTGGCAGGGTAATAAAGCATTTCTGCCACTTAGACCCGGTCATGGAAGTGAAACAAATGCACAGCATGAAAGCAAACACATATTTCTTTATGATTTGTTTTTCACCTTTTTTAATATAGTTACTCAACCAGCTGTAAATGGTGAACACATCCCAGTTCCTGCTGTACCAGCTCCTAAAGAATCCAGTTCGAAAACCACCATTTCCAAACTACATTGTCAACCTGTTGGTAAGGAAACTATTCAAAAATGACTATGTTTTTGTCAATATGTCTGAACTGAAATTTAATCAGGTGAGTTGATAATATTGGGGTGCTTAAATTATAGTAAAACCATAGCGTTATTTAGAAAAATATTGCAAAATAAATTACCCTATAACATCTGAAACTTAGGACACTCTAATTTTTGGACAATCCATAGAAATAACATGTAAGACCCCCTGTGGTAAAACCTATTTCTCTGTCCTAACTTTTTGAAGTTATAGGGTAGTTGAAGTACATTTCTATGTTTTCATATTAAGCTTAACTAATGATTTCTATGCATTATGTCTCATTTCAGTTGTGTTGTCACCTGTTCAAGCCAAAACCGCTGAGCAGGCATCTGGATCTAAAACAAATCGGTCACCAAGTGGTTCAGCTGTCCATAAATCCTCAGCAGCACCATCTACCAGTAACTCTCTGTCACCTGCACCCCACAAAAGAAAATCATCACTCACACAACCTGTAGTTGTTCTTAAACCCTTGGATGCTCAGGTAAACTTACAGGTGATCTGTCTGGTCAAGTTTGAGAATATTGTAAATGAAATGACTTTAAAATAGAACAGAAAAATTTTGAATTTGGTATGTTCCAAACATCTTCCTTTGTAGACCATCTGTTGGATTGCATTTCCGCCAAACAATAAGGCTGATGATCCATTATTGTACAATATGCATGTACAAACGCCATACACAGGCATGCCTTTCATTGTATATTTTAAAAAACTAATGAAGATTTCTAATTTTCGTTTCTTTGTGAATTGTTGTGGATTTTTTCTAGTGAGCTTTTGGTTAATGAACTAGCTACTTCCCCTGTCAGTTGTCTTTGCTATTAAGTATTGTTTTCCTATTTTCTAATGGCCATTGAAACTTGCACTTATTTTTTATCTTTTGCAGACAATCCACAACCTTACATCTCCAAAACAAAAAAGTAAGTAATTGTTTTTTTATGGAGGTTTAGTTTTTCCATTTTGTTTGAGATCAATGTTAAATGTTATTATTACAATGTTTAGCCATTTGTTGATAAACATAAATTCTAGACAATTGAAACAACACAAGTTACGATAAAAAGATAAATGCTCCCAAAACGATTGTGAAATTTATTTTCCTATCTTTTCTAATTTAGGTAAAAAGGACCGAAGAGGTGAATACCGCGCCTCTTTAACTGAGCGGGTAAAGAGGCGGCGGCGTCCAGTGTCTTATTCAGAGAAGTCACATGAAGAATCTAAGGACAGTTCACCAGAAAGCGAGCCAGACAGTCGACCAGAAACACCAGT
>JAVFBX010217115.1:0-11589 GCA_034783855.1 Mopalia kennerleyi | reverse complement strand
ATATGGTAAATAGTCCAATACACTAACTACTGATCCATTGCCTCTATTACTGAAGAAAATCCAACCATAATGGGGAGAGCCAGTGATATGGTAAATAGTCCAATACACTAACTACTGAGCCATAGCCTCTATTACTAAAGAAAATCCAACCATAATGGGGACAGCCAGTGATATGGTAAATCATACTGGTAACTAGGACCCATACAAGACAGAGAGTAAAAGCAGGGGAAAAGAATAGTTTGCAAACTTAGTACCAGACTGTTATAACAAATCAGCCTCCAGTTGAGTGTTACATGTAGCAGAGAGAGCAGTCCAGGATTATCCGATTAACCAGACACAAAGACAGCTTAACCATGTTAACAATACAACCTAATCCCAGGTGTAAAATAGAAGACAAAATACTAGTATTGGATAATTTTGTTATTTAGAGATAAAACTGTTTTCGATCCAATGAATGTGTGCCATAAGTAAGTCAGTATAACTCCTAAGCAATAAACATACCATTTATGCCCAATTTCTAAACAACACCAAATCATATGATTTATAATAAAAGGTTTACCTGTCTGTAATAGGTTGGGTGTCTTGTGGAACATTGCTAAACATTGAACAAACAAAACCTTGTTACAAATTTGCCTTTCAAAATTGTATTGTCATGTTTTTTATTAAGAAACATATGATACAAAAAATTCAATTATAATATCTCGTCTCAAACTTTGTTCTGATTGATAAAAAAATGAGGGACATGAAATTTATTTTGCTTCCCATCCAAATTGTCTCCTTTTTGTTCAGCCTCACAATGATTGTATTGTTTCTTTGATTGGAGTTTAATTTCATACTCAAGGCTACTCACTTATATAATGGCAGATTGTCTATTTCACATTATTCTTTCCTTAAATATGTTGGATAACCGAGAGGAAACCTCATTAAAACCACCCCTTTGATTGACGGAGCCACATCCTGTGACTGCAAGTGGTGGATAGTACATCGATGTAGAATAAGTAAGCAGACCTGCTTATCACAAAACTACAGTCGCAGGCCCAGCCTATCATGAAGCTGTTATCTAATAGAGCAGGGGCTGACTGATATCTAGAAAACTATACGAAAAACCATTATAACAAGAATACAATTGATCTAATCATCTTGAAATATATAGTATACTTGTACTGACATTGTGACAATAACCAGATACCTCATAAGAGTCATGAGAGATGAAGTTGTTAACATTGTGTTTTTCGGGGCCCCTCCCCTTGATGGATTTCATCCATTATAAAAGACAAGTACATGTATTTCAACAGATAATTTCTATGCGTACAGCTAATGTGAGCTGTTTTCATACTCAAGGTTATGTCACTCATACAATGGTATGTCAGTCAGATTGGCAACGCGCTATCACCACACGAAACAATGACACAAAAAAAGCTCTTGGAATTGAACCAAATTACAGTTAAGAGTTATTATTTGTGTCTTCATATTTGACCAACAAAAATTCTACCATAGAATTTCTTACAAGCCTCTGGAAATATGCTTAGAATCTGCTGTATATAAAGTGTTTCCCAAATGATTAAAGGAGTCTTACCTAGTTGACTCCTTATCCGATTCTGCAGTCAATTCAGGTTTTGTAATTTCTTTATCATCATTTTTAACAGGTGAGGAATTGGGTGACACTTCTTTCTTTAAGGTGGGTGGAGAGGGGGATTTGGAAGCAGATTTTTTCTTTTCCGCTGACTTTGATCTATGTTTTCTGGTTCTAGACCTACTGCGACGTTTTCGATTTCTGACAATCAAAAATTAAAAACAGTTTTAATAAATATCAAAAACAGACCTATACATGTATGTATCTACTTTCAAAATTTGTCAGCATCTTTAAATTACAGTCAATTTAACAACCCAATCACTAAATTTTGCAAAAATATTGAATTACCTCATGACAAAAACAGTGATTGACATGGTGAATTGTGAAAATAAATATGATTTTAAAATGTTAAAATAATCTCATAATGTAGCGTACAAATTGTGCAATAATTTGGAGAGTGACATTCTTGGCTGTAATCAATTATTCATTGTAATTACTGGGAGTGGAGCAGGATGAACTTTGTTTCATTATAATTTTACGCTGTATTTATGATTATTTCACTGAAATGGGGCCAATGATTTTCTTTCTTTATGCTAAAACATGCAAGTAATCAAAGCTGTAAATGACAAACCTTGATGTACTCCTGGACTTGCGTCGGCTATAGGCACGAGGAGGGGTTTTCCTTCTGTTTATAAACAAATTTAATAAAAGAAATTAAGAGATAAAACAAATCAAACATATTGATTGGCTAAGGTACTGGTGTTAATGATAGAAGAGCCGGCAAGAGTTTTTGGAAACTTTTCCACCATATTCATATGATGAGTGGTGGAAACCACCCCTGAAAACAAACAAAGACAATCACAAGGTGTTGTTCAGAGACACCACAAACAGACCAGCTTCCTGTTAGTTCTGAGAGCCCCAGGGCAACAGGAAGCTGCTTCCCAAATGCCTACTACTGGGAGCAGCCATAATAAATACACACATTGTTATCAAAATAACATGTGAGAATCTGATAATGAAAGTGTTACATGTAGGTTTTCACAACAATGTCATCAAACCGGATTCCTGCTATCTGGTACTCAATCCAAAGAGGCTGCATTGGTAATATAAAGTATGCAGTCTATGTATGATGTACGGAAACAAATAACACAAAGTTAAAAATGTTTAAAAGCGAAGCAAACAAAATAGAATGAAAAGTGCAATGGTAGTTTGAATAAAAAATCAAAAAAATCCACAGCACTGAGATTAGACAGAAATGTTGAAATGACTAAATAAATAAATGACCAGATATATACTTGAATTGTTCTTAAACCCATACTTAAGGTTATTTCACTTATATGGACTCCACCACTACATGTAAATAGGCAGACAACACAACCATAAAATGTGTTTGTTTGATTGGGGTTTAACGTCCAACTCAAGGGTATTTCACTTATATACGACGAATTGTCCACTTCATAATGTTCATTGCCTAATTACGGTGGAAAATCGTGAAGAAACCTTGTAAAATCCACCCCCACGATTGGCGGAGCCACACCGTGTGACTCACTCATATACCTGAGGGTTGACAGACGGACTCGATTCTGTGAACGGTAAATCGAAGTAGGCTTTAGTAAGCGCGCTCGCTAACCCCTTAGCCACGGCTGTGGGCCCATAGAATGTGAAGTGGTTAGATGGTAATACTGCACTAATATAACAACGGAGTGTTGACTTAATTCTTCTTAACTTAAATAAAGTGGAAAACTTGGAAGAAAATCTAATAAATCTCGTGTGACAGTGTGAGTGACTAGCACCCATGTCAAAGTGGCTCATGAAGGAGAATCAGTCTGACAGGTAAGCACAGAATGCAAACCGTTGTGTCAAAACAAGGGTACAAGTAACCCCAACAAATCGACCTTGTGTTGTCCCTGGTCTCCAGGGGTACTGCCATCGTTAAAGCGCTCAAGATATTAACTAAATCACGCAAGCTTCAGCGTATTTAAACTACAGGACGTAAATTAACTAGTTATAAAACCGTTGTCTGAGCTTGTCTCTCTGGTCAAGTACAGCCAAATCAGATTTTGGGGTCATAAATTAGATCTGAGGACCAATAAGAAAAACAAAGTATACAAAAATAAATTACCAATTTTCCAGTATAGATTAGTAATAAGTTTACTACATGTAGCTTCTACAAACTAACTAATCCAATTGTCCAAATCTAAACCCCAAATATCAGTCATATCACAGACGCGGAAAGCACATTAAAACTGTATATCTCCCCAAAGGACGATATGATAAAATGTAAAAAGACTTCAAATTTCTTTCACTTCTGGTCATCTTATCTGCAAATACAACTTCATAGAAAGACGACGATAAAATCAGGGATACATGTCAGCTGACATACCGAGAACGTGAACTGTGCCGTGTGCGTGACCTTGACCGTTTCCCCTTGCTTCTTGATCTCCTATTCCGTGACCTTGACCTGTAATAAAATGGACATTACAAACAGGAATTTGTTTGTTTGTTGGTTTGATTGGGGGTTTAACGTCGTACTAAGGGTATTTCACTTATATGACGACGGATTGTCCACTTCACACTGTTCCATGCTGTATTATGGTGGAAAACTGGGAGGAAACCTCGTAAAAACTGCCCCCGCGATTGCCGGAGCCACATCTTGTGATTCACTCATATATCTAAGGGTCGACATACGGACTTGATTCCGTGAACAGTACATCGAAGAAGGTGTTAGAAAGCGTATTCCCTAACTACTACGCCATGGCCACGGACCATTTTGACCGTTAACGCTTTGTTATACCAACAATGAAAAGCAACGGGCAACAGGAATTTGCATTCACCAGCCTCCATGACTAATTAAAGCCATATTACGTGGAGGATAAACATGGGAAGGACAAAATAAAAAATAACAGTTTTAGATCACATTCCTGGTGAAACTAACTAGACTGTTGAAGCGATTGAAGAAGGTATCATAGGCCAAACACTGGGTTTACATGGTTTTTGTTTAACTAAAGGCTACTCAAGCAATCAGCATGGAGGTCATAGCAGCTTTCATGTGATGGAGAAAGTTTTAATGTAGTTTAATCTAAATTGTTGTTACAATTTGTGCAGATTTAGCCTTATATCTGTTGATGGTTTTATATCTTGGGACTTTCAAGTGTTCACAAAACTCTGCAAGTTTGCTCACATATTCACACTCACCCTGACGGATGGGTTTTAAAACAGATCTGAACTTCTGCAGCAGGAAAAGGGTCTACATATTTAACCCACAAAGAAGTTGTCAGTTTCCTTCAGTGCGCAATTGAAAGATGTTAAGGATCATTACTATCACCTTAAAAGGGCATCATCATCAGGAAATTATGGTCTGCAGAGGCACTTATTCTTTTCCTCTACACAATAATGTCAATAACCATAAATACTTCACCTTAAATAGATCTGTGAATAGCCCCAAATTATTATCTACATGATCATAAATTTATATTTTTGGTTGCCAAATATTCTAGTTGCTGACAATAGTCTGTAAACAGCTGCATGCTTCATATTATTTGAAATAGCTCCGATGATAGCCATCAATTATATTATTTGAAATAGCTCCGATGATAGCCATCAATTATATTATTTGAAATAGCTCTGATAATAGCCATCAATTATATTATTTGAAATAGCTCTGATGATAGCCATCAATTATATTATTTGGAG
Organism: Mopalia kennerleyi; assembly: GCA_034783855.1. Classification (NCBI taxonomy): domain Eukaryota; kingdom Metazoa; phylum Mollusca; class Polyplacophora; order Chitonida; family Mopaliidae; genus Mopalia; species Mopalia kennerleyi. Next base: position 6,323 of record JAVFBX010217115.1, on the reverse strand, counting down.
CCTCACCATCACTTCTGACTTTTTTCAATTACTCTGTTCATAGCCATACATTCTGATAATTGAAATAACTCCTTTCAAAGACATAAACTTTGACTTTATACTTGTTTAAAGACATACATTCTGTTTGTTGAAATTTTTATGTACACAGCATAACATAATTATTCTGAAATTGTTCTGTACACAATCATAAGTTTTAATATTGTTTTCGCAATTAATCTCTTCAAATTAGAATTCTGTGAATAGCCAGAATATAATTTTGTTTCTAACAAAAAATCTGGTTCAATTAATAAAACTACTCAGTTCACAGCTGAAATATTTCAGTGCACAACTTTAAGATTGATTTTTAAAATTACCTTTTTCAAAGCCTTAAATTCATAAGCTATAGTTGCTGAACTAACTCTGTTCATAACTTTAAATTCTGGTTGTGGAACTTAATCGATTTATATACAAAAATGTTGATTGTTATTATTATTTACTCAAATTATGATTTTAATAAAGAAATTACATACATGTATTTACAAAATTATTCATGTATTTACATACTTTAGAGACGAAAAATGTGTTTTTTCTTTTGTTGATAGTGCCTTACTCACCACCAAGCCTAACCCGTATCAATAAATTCTAAAATAGATTTAAACGAATGCTACAAATGAAAGGTCTACGCATTTACACTATAATGGGATTGGATATTTCCTTCAGTGCGCAATTGAAAGATGTTTAGGATCATACACATTAAGCAATCACTTTAATAATAGCATCATCATTAGGAAAGTATTCTACAAATAGGCCTTGATTCCATCTCTTGAAGTTAAACTGCAAACAGCCCAGAATTTGTGTTCACTTAATTATTACGTGATTTGCAAAATATTCCTTTCTTGAGCTTCTGGTTGCTGAAATTGTTATGCATACAGCCGTAAATAATGATTTTGAATTCATTTTGTGCACAGAAATCAAATCAGATTTCTTTAAAACACTGTGTTCATAAATTCTGGTTGTTCAAATTAATACGCATTCAGCTATAAATTATCATCCTAAAATTGACTCTGTTCCTAGCATTGAAACTACCCTGTTCATCACATTAGATTCATGTTGTTGAAATTACTCTGCTCAGCCTTTAATTCATGTTGTGGAAATTACTGTGTTAATATAGCCAAAAACACCGGTTATTATAATCATAACATCCATCCTCTGTCCCGAATCCTAGTCTCACATACACAACCATTCTGCTGTGCACTGCCACAAGTTCTGATTTATTATCTTATACTGCTCCTAGCCTTAAGTTATGACATTTTAAATTTACATATGTACATAAAAAATGTGTTTTTTTCTTCTGTTGACAGTTCCTTACTCATCACAAAGTCTTACCCTAATCAATGAATTCTAAAATAGATTTTAACACCATTCTCAAAAAGGTCTAAAGGTTTATCCTGTAATACATGTTATGATGTAAGATTGGATATTTCCTTCAGTGCGCAATTGAAAGATGTTTAGGATCATACACATTAAGCGATTACCTAATAAATGGCATCATCATTAGGAAATTCTTCCACAAATAGGCATTAAATCCAGCTTTGCATACAGTCTGTAATTTGTGTTCACTAAATAACTATGTGATTAACCAAATATACCGTTCCTTACATTATTATGCACACAGCCATATTAAAGTCATGATTTTGAAATCATTCTGTGCACAGAAATGGAATCCGTCTTTATTTCTGGTTGTTCAATTTAGTGTGCACATAACCATAAATTATTCTGTGCACAAGCATAAGTTCTGTATTTTAAAATTACTCTGTTCATAGCCATAAATCCAGGTTACTGAAATTACTCTGACATCAACATAATTCCAGGTTGTTGAAATCGCTCTGTCCATAGCCATACATGTAAATTCTGGTTGTTGAAATTGCTCTGTCCATAGCCATACATGTAAATTCTGGTTGTTGAAATCGCTCTGTCCATAGCCATACATGTAAATTCTGGTTGTTGAAATCGCTCTGTCCATAGCCATACATGTAAATTCAGGTTGTTGAAATCGCTCTGTCCATAGCCATACATGTAAATTCTGGTTGTTGAATGACTCTGTTCAAAGCCATAAATTGTGGTTGCTAAACTTAATGTTCATACATGTAACTATAAAATGTGGTTAGAAAATGATGGTGTGCACCACCATAAGTTCTCGTGTTTTAACTTACTATATTTATAACCACAAGTTCTGATTTATGAAATTTACATTTGTATATACTTTAGAAAAAAGTTATTTGTTTTCTTCTGCAGGCAAATCCTTAGACATCACCAGGCCTATTGGTCTAATCTAAGATATGTTAAACAGATTTTAACTCTTTCTAAAAAAAAGGGCTAATGGCTAACCCACTATAAAATTGGATTTTTCCTTCAGTGCGCAATTGAAAGATGTTTAGGATCATATCATTAACTGATCACCTAATAAATGGCATCATCACTAGGAAAGTATTCCATGAATAGGCATTAATTTTAGCTGTGGAATTTAAACTCTGTGTAATGGGGAATACATGTTATCTAAACAATAACATGTATGTGAAATCTTGTTTAATTTCTGGTTGCAAAAATTATTAAGTACACAGCCATAAATTCTGATTTTTGAATGACTGTTCATAGCCATAAAATCTGGTTGTTCAAATTACTCTCTTACTAGCCATTAATTTGGGTTGTTAATATAAATTTGTACACTATGATGGTAAAATCTCATCTTTTCAATTATGCAGTTAATAATCATAAATTCAGATTTTTAAAAATTAATATCTTTAGCCATAAATTCCTGTAGTAGAATTTACTTTGTTAATATCAGGGGTAGAAATGTTAAAAATATTTTGTCAGACATTTTTCCAATTTTGTCCTGCAGGCCATTTAACACTGTGTTAAATTCTGGGTAACTTTACAGGTCAATCTCAATTTTTACTGGACATATCCTGCAAATGTATATAAATTGCCACCCCTGAATATCCGTAATAAAAATGTGCTTTTTCTTCTGTATGCAGATTCTTACTCATAAACAGGCCTCCCCCTTACCAATCAATTCTAAAACAGGTTTTAACTAGCTCTCCAAAGAAAGGACTACATCGTTAACCCACTATAAGATTAGACATTTCCTTCAGTGCGCAATTGAAAGATTTTTAGGATCATATCATTAACTGATCACCTAATAAATGGCATCATCACTAGGAGAGTATTTCATGAAAAGGCATTAATTCTAGATCTGGAAATTCAACTCTGTGTAATGGGGAATTTGTGTTCATTAAATAATTATATTTGTTTGTTTGATTGATTGATTGGGGTTTAACATCATACTCAAGGCTATTACACTTATACGACAGATTGTGCACTTTACACTGTTCCTTGACTAATTACGATGGAAAACAATGAGGTAACCTTCTAAATCATCGCCATAAATTCTTTTTTTGAATTTACTCTGTTCATTCTGGTTGTTCATATTACTCTGTACAAAGCCATAAATTCTGGTTATTGACATTACTCTGTTTATATCCACAAAGTTTGGTTGTTGAAATAAGTGCACACGGCATTAAAGTATGAATTTGACATTATTCGTCGCACAACCAGAAATTCTGACTTCTGAATTTACATTTTCTGCAGACAGTTCCTCATTCATCACCTGACCTCACCCTAACCAATGAATTCTAAAACAGATTTGACCTCTTTCTCAAAAAGAAAGGACTACATGGTTAACCCACTATAAGATTGGATATTTCCTTCAGTGCGCAATTGAAAGATGTTTAGGATCATACACATTTAGCGATCACATTGAAATGGCATCATCACTAGGAACTATTCCATGAATACGCATTATTTCTAGGTCTGGAAGTCATACTGTGTAGTCTGGAATTCATGCTCCCTCAATAATCAGTTTTGATGAGTTCTGTTTTTTAAAATTACTCTATTCATAATCATAACTTTTATTTTATTCTACGTAAGAAAAAATTATTTTGAAATTCTGATAACAATAAGTTAAATTTGACCCCCCAATTTAGTTTTCCAGTGACCATTTATTCATTAACCTGAATGAATTATTGTGTAACGATAACTTTTGTACAAGGGTTTTCTGACCATTCTCTGTATTATACTCTTTATAAAAAAAATATTTTTGAGTATTAACTGACTTTTTAATAAGTGTATTTGCTTACCATGTGTAGTTTCTAATTTTATCAAATTTAATTCTTTTTGGATTATATTCTCTTGCCTTTCCTGTTTATTTGACCTTGATGGATTTAGGGTTTGCCTATTTAAATATCTACGTTTTCACATGTTTATTTCTGTATTCCGCATAAATTATGTGTGCAAAATACTCAAGGTAGCCAGATCTGTCAAAGCCACAAATTCTGATTTTTGAAAGAACTGTTCATAAACATTAACTCTGGTTGTATTTTAGGGATAACACCTTCTCAGTTTGGACAGATTATTGTTCAGAAAATTCTGCAGGTTCTTCTACAAGCAGTTTATTACAGATCACCAGGCCTCGCCCTAACCAATGAAATCCACATGGTTAACCCATTATAGGAAACAAAATTTCCTTCAGTGCGCAATTGAATGATGTTAAGGATCACAAACATATAGTTATCACCTTAAAACTAGCATCATCACAAGGAAATTCTCAAATGATTAATTGATTGGTGTTTTACGCCAAGCTTAAACAAGGGTATGTCACTTATATGACGGCCGTGTATTCCAACAATAATTGACACTAGTACAATCAAGATGTGATTAAGATGTGAAGCGTTTCCAAAATGTTAGAAAGTTAATTTCCTCCAGTGCTAAGTTAAGACAGTATTGCTACTCTTCAAACAAACTGCCAGAGGACAAATTCTAAAATTCTAAAATGAATAGGCATTCATTCTGTGTATAGTCCGGTTCACATGTACATGTTCACTAAACAGTAATGAGCAACCATAATTTTTGGTTGGCAAAATACAACATTCTGATATTTATAATTGCTCGTTGTTTTACAATGCTGAAGACACTAGTTAATGCAAAATAATTCTAAGTTTCTGATCTACAAATGTACCAATACCAAATTCACAAGTTACCCCAAGTAGTATGCAAATGGTGAGTGTCAATTGAAATGGTGTCGTTTTAAAACAGATTGATAAATTTACTCAAAAGTGTTTTAAGATCATGTTGGACCCCATTGGCTCACAGCAGACAGAAGAAAGTTCCATCTCTTTGAATTCAACTTAAACATTCAAACTTCATCCCAGTAAGACAAATTAGTCTTAAATTTTAGAACGATTAGTTAAATTTGAGCCAATAATTTATATTTCCAGTGAATATTTATGTCACCACACCTGAATGAAATTAATGTGTAAAGAAAACTCTTTTTTAATAAGAATTTTCTGCTCATTCTGTGTATTTTCTTTTTTCAAACAAACATTTTCAACTATTTACTGAATATAGACGAGTATTTTCTGACCATACTGTGTATTTTCTCACACCATTATGTTATTTTTGGCTTCATAGATTCAGAATTTGGCATAGCTTTGGTGTACATGTATTTGTGTATTGAGCATACAACATACTCTAAACTACATGTACACCAGGTAAGCTGGTCTGACCTCACTAACAAGATGTTAGAGAGTCATGTGACTAGACTAGCCAATCACAAGTCATGACAGTGTTTAAGTAAAACATATACTTATGTGAAGCTCCTGTGGTGAGTAAAAGATGCCCAGTAAATACATAAGTAAACCAGTGAAAGAACCTGCTAAAACAATTTATGTGCTAATAAACGATTCATTACACATCATGACTCCATTTCAAAACAGGCTTCAACTCTTCTGACCTAGGAAAGGTCAACTTGTTTGAACCACAATTTCCTTCAGTGCGCAATTGAAAGATGTTAAGGATCATTACTATCACCTTAAAATGGCATCATCATTAGGAAAGTATGGTCTGCAAAACCACCAACTCTGGTTCCGAAAAACACTTTCTGTGACCATAAATTATACGTTTGAAATTATTCTCTGCACAGCAATTATTTCTGTATGACTTTTAACATTTTTTTTATTTTGTTACATTATTAACCCAGAGCCATAAATTCTAAAGGTTATTTCACTTATTTGGAGACATGGCAGAACAAAGGGTGAAGGAAACCACTCTCAGTGTCCCTGGAATACAATCACTGATCAATTCACAGGTTGACAAAAGGTGAAAATTTACAGCTGTAAAGGCGTCATCGCGTCGAGGTATCAGGTTAATGGGGATCCCTGGTTCAGAAATCTCCCCACCTCAAAAAGAGCCAGAAAGAGGAAGTAACAACAGATTAGTAGTGTCGTGTG
>JAVFBX010217104.1:0-11591 GCA_034783855.1 Mopalia kennerleyi | reverse complement strand
ACTCATATTAATCCATTATTAGTATAACGATACATGTAGTTGTAATCCTCAGCTGAACAACTAGACTGCTGCTAGTCACAAATCTCTACCCATATCTCAACAGACTGATCAGTGGTTTGGGGGAATCGGTCGGCTGTCTTTTGCTTCCTTGACAGGGGGGTTTACACTGTTATTAAGGTCATTTCACCCATATGGCTGGGTGCCAACTCACTGGATGGGTCTCACTACAATTCACTGTCAACAAACAAAGACAAGACAGAACCATCCTAGACTGTCTTGTATTGCCCCTTTCAGAGAGCATTGTTGTTAATGTTAATTCACTGATGTGACTGGGTTCCAGCCCACTGGACGAATAAACCCTCATTAGTCTTCACTACCAACAAACAAAGACAAGACAGAACCATCCTAGATTGTCTTGTATTGCCCCTTTCAGAGAGCATTGTTGCTTATGTTAATTCACTGATGTGACTGGGTTCCAGCCCACTGGATGAATAAAGCCTCATTAGTCTTCACTACCAACAAACAAAGACAAGACAGAACCATCACAAGACATTAAACATCCCTCAAAAGACTGGTTTTATGTTGCCCCTCTTGTAAGAGCACCAGACAATATGAAAGTCCCTCCAAACCTCTCCGGAATTGGGTGACTATAAAAATAAACTACTAGCATTTATCACATCTAAGCGTACAACTGTATAGGGATATGATTGGTGTTTTACATTACCTATTGTTATTTCATTCATGCCAGTCTTACGGATGGAATGAAATAATTAAGAAAAACACTGGCGTGGAATCAAATAAACAGAATAATGGATTATTCGTTTGATTGGAGTTTGCTGCAATACTTATGGATATTTCACTCATATGAAGTTGTGCCAGCATCATGGGTGATGGAAACCACCCTTGTCGCCGTTGGTTACTGGTAAGAAACAAAACAAAGAAAGAACAATCCCAAGATGCAAAGCAAAGACACCAGACATATAATATTACCAAAGCTTGGCCCAGAATCCAACACAGTGAACAAATTGAATTGCCTTTGGTACTACCATGAAAACTTTGATCCAAAATCAAGATATGATAGTATGATTGATTGATCAATATTGATCTCAGATCTTATGGAGTTATGGTGCCTATGGTAGTTACAAGTAGACAGACCAAACATTTGGTCAAAAATCAACTATACAGACTGAATTGTCTATGGTAGTAGAATATACACCAAAGCTTTCAGAAAAATTTGTCAAAAATCAACTTTTAGTAATATTTAAACCTGGATTAACTTAATTGAAAAGAGGCTTTTGACAGCATTTTGACAGCATGTAATTAACACTCTCTTTAGGATGTAGAACAGATAGTTACTTTGTGAGCTTTTTGTGGCCACCATGACCAAAATTTAAAGTAGCAAATAGGTCTAGGTTCTGACAGAATTTAGGTCAATTCCTTTATGGACACAGCTTGATACTTAAAACTGAATGTGTAAATTATATAATCTGAGTATAAACCAAGTGTTCTCTCAAATTTAAAAGAATAGTGTGCTGGGTTAATTTAATAAATTAAATAAATTGTATGACAGCAACAAACTCTTCACACTATATTAAAAATAGCCGCACTTTTCCACAAACATGAACAGTTCTGTGGAACATTTTTGCTCTGTTGTAAAATGAAAGTTACCTCAGCCTGGCTATGTTTGTGGCATACTGCTACACTAAGCTAAACTAGCTTCTGACATTATAGAATTAATGTCCTGTTTCAACGTTCACATTTTTTGTGCAATCCTTAAAATGCAAAGTCAAAATAAATTGATGTCAGTTATTATCAGAAAATGTACATTGAAATAGATCTGTCATCAGAGAAAAGTTTTCTGTTGCTGTATTCATGGGCTACAAACAGCTCTGACATCTGTCACATCATTTTGGGCCGTTATTATGATATATATACTGTATACATGTAGATATATATATATAGAAAATTCAAATACACTGAGCTTAGTGAGGTTAATGTTTGCTAATGGAGGTCAGTGTACTACATGGACATTATACAATGTAGTTCTCCCAGAAAATCTGGGAATTTAAATTTTCTACACGACTCTCAAGCGAATTACACTATTTTGTTAACTAACGTTGCATTTATTATTTAATATTTACAATTAAAATCACAGCCTGCTGCTCAGTTGTTAGTCATGTCAGCATCAAATACAAACTTCATAGATTTCCTTCAGTGGTGGTGGAATTCATGTATGTACATGTAGCGGGGGGAAAGGTACTGATATGTTCCGTGAAAACCTATTCTTAGCTAGAGACACGTCCACCTGTCAGGTTTTCAAAAATGGTTAAAATGACAGGTAACCTGAGGTAGGAATTCTGAATTTTAACATGGGAAAGATAGGAAAATGGAAAATCTGGACAGGTGAAATTCCTCAAAATAGGGATTTATTACAGGCAGATTTCCAATCCCAGCTATAAAGACTCATAAATTATTTTGCTTGGATACACTTTTGCAAACCTGTGTACACCAGCCAAGTATGAAGCATAAACTGAAACAATATACCTGTAGTTAAAAGACTCTACTAAACACATACTCGGCTTTGTTCCTTGTTCTTTTCAGCTTATGTCTATAACAGCATTCCTACTTAACAAAGGCATACTGGGTTCTGAGGAATCGGATATGACATACACACTTTTTGATATCATTCCAATTGATGTAGGTACATGTATAGACACTCTGAAAAAACACTTGTCTACCATAACCAATATACAATGTAGGTCCCTAAAACAAAGAGTGCAAGAGGACATTATTCCATTCTGTGCTTCCTGGACTTTCACCAATTTAGTTTGGTCACAGATTATTTCACTTAAAAACGCAAATTAATGGGTGATTGATTGATTGATTGGCGTTTTACGCCGTGCTTAAGAGCATTTCGCTTATATGATGGCGGTGTATTCCAACAATAATTGACACTAGCCCAACCAAGATGTGAAGCACTTCAATAATGTTGGAAAATTAATTTTCCTCCAGTGCTTAGTAAAGACAGCATCAATTGCCGCTCTTCAAACAAACTGCCTTAGCCAGAGGGCAACTAATGGGTGAAGCAAACTACAATTGTGCCTTCAACATCAATTAGAGCAATGATTTAAAAACAAAAACACAAAGTGAATCATTCTGCAAGAATACGAGAGATGCAAAAAACCATTTGTTCGTCTCTTAGATTGATTAGGGTTACTGACGGGTATTAAACTTATACGACCACGGATTATATGATTCATATTGTTCATTGCTTAATACTGAGAAGAAACCTCATAAAAACCTTACTTGCGAGTGCCGGAGCGGCATCATATGATGTGTTGTACACGGACCACAATAGCATCAGTTTCTTGTTGCCCTCTGAAAAGAGAGCAACGAGGCAACAGAAACTATGACCAGCCAGTTGTGTACATGACGATGATGTACATGTATGTTTGTTTGACCACTCTTATTAAAACTACATGTTGTTAACTAAGTCATAACAGCTGCTAATGAGGGTAAAGAAAATGCTACGAACATGTTAGCACTTACAGAATCCCATCCTTAATCCATAATCACACATTTTCTTCTCAATTTTCCGAACTTTAAAAATATCAATTTAAAACTTAAATACACTGCATCAAGACTGTTGTTGAAACTTGGTGCTGCTGCTGCACTCCAGTATAACCATGTATCTATAAGTTATAAAGATTGTATCTGATGTTGACACGCTAACATCTTATCTAACGATGAAGTGCACAACCATTTTTTTTTTTTTAAATTTTATGTAGATTCCTTCTGAACCTCAGTCTTGTCACCCTGAGTTTGGGTTGACCTCTTCGTGGGGTGTCGTGTTTATAATCACAGAGTCCGGGCTACTTGAACTGATCGTGGACAGAGGGGTACCAGCATCAGGCAAATTGTCCCTGTTGGGTGCCACAGCCTGGCTGACAGCGCCTTCTACCTGTACATCTGGTGTTTCTTGTTTGTCCATTTTGAGAGTCATTACTGTAGCCACTTTACATAACGGTGGTGCGTTTTCAATGATTATCACTTCATTGTATGTCCTCCATCTGCTGCATAATTGTAGATAGGTTTTACACTGGACGTACATAAACACAATACCACCAGAAAATCCAATCACAACTACTATCAACTTAGTCCAGAATGGCCATTCCAACATGCCATTCTTAACCTCCTGAGAGGTTCTGTCTATCAGCACATACAGGGACCATATAACACAGGTAATAGCTATCACATGAAAGGTCACTGAACACACTATCTTCCTTCTCTCCACTGGTGTCATGTGCAACTTCTCCCACTGAAAATACACAACGACAATAAGTAGTTTATTAATACGATACTAATAACGTTTAAGATTTATACACATGTAACAGGCTAAAAAACCAACATTAAGTTATACATATACATTAACAGGGACATTTCTACATTAAACATCAATAAAAACGTTTCTACATACTAAAAATATTTCAAAGGCAAGAATTACATGTCAACATTTGGTTCTACATTGGCAATAAAAAGAACAAATAAAACAATAACATAGTCCCGAATGTAAATAAGTCTACGTACAATCACCAAAGGTTATTTTTTATAGAAATAAAGAAAAGGCAATAAAAAAAGCTGTTTGTTTTATTGGGGTTTAATGCCGTACTAAAGATTATTACACTCACATGAAGGCATGCCACCCCCATGTTTATTTGTTTGTTTGTTTGATTGGGGTTTAACGTCGTAGTCAAGGGTTATTTCACTAATATGACGACGGATTATCCACTTCACACTGCTCTTTGCCATATTATGGTGGAAAACTGGGAAGAAACCTCGTAAAAACCACCTCGCAATTCTCCGAGCCACACATTTGAGTCACTCATATACCTGATGGTCGACAGATGGTCTCTATCCCGTGAAACATAAATCTAAGTATGATTAATAAGTGCACACGCTACCACTTAGCCACGGCTGCAGGCCCGCCACCCAAATGGATGAAGGAAATCAAACACCACAGGCAACGCAGACAAGATTGGACAAAGATGGGACAATCACTGGTAAACAAAGACAACATAAACAGGCTGACAAGTGTGCCAGTTGTTACATAATAAGCTTCTCCTTAACAAGTCATGCATGCCCTCTGGCAAATGCACTCAGATTACTGTGTTTATTATGGAATTCATTGCTTTTAAAATCTGGGTTAAATAAGCAAACTTTGATGTTTACAACATCACAGAAACCATTTAAGTCTGTGGACATCCCTCTGGCTATATATCTGAAATAGCGTATTACTGTTTTTGTAATCTACTGTTTTTTCCAGCCATGAATCCTCAATCCGAATCCAATATTTAGAACGTAATACAGAGTTCGCGAAATATTTAAAATCATGGTTGCCCATCAGGCAAAATGCCTTGCCGGAAAATTTGCCTGCATTTTAACTCACAGAGGAAGGTTTAATAACGTAATAGTGTTTTTTTCCCATTATCTAAACAGTATAGGTACATCCTTTGTATTTGATGCTAACTTAGCTACTCGTACATCAAACATACATGTACGTGTAGTATTGTCAAGTCAAAACAACATGTTAGGCATGCTGTCATTATGAAATTAAAATAATTAGTATTAGATTGTATATGAGATGGGAAACATGCTGTACAAATTATCAATGCAGTTTTATCGTAATTTGCATATTAAAGCAACAATAAAATATGTCTTGCAAACATACTTTGGGAAACCTTTACGCGACCTGAATGAAGGTTTGCACAATTTGCCCAGGCCTGAAATACTCAGGAAATTCAGTTGAAAGCGGAAAATCGCTAAAACCTGCAAATTGTGGCAATTTTCAGACAAAGCTGTAGGAATTATCCAAAGGTGAAGTGACCACAATACTGCAAAAATCTGTTCTCTGATTGGCTCTTCATACGTTGGGTTAATCCATAAGATGACAGTCACGAGTATTGCACACTTTAGGTTGATTATTCACGGGTCAATGGACAGTACCTTATATAAAATAATAAATATTAATTTATACTCTGACTTTTCTCTTCAGTGTATACGTTGGTCTATTAGTATTAAACATGTATAGTACTGGCATTGTACATGTCTACTGTACTGTAGCACTGATTTAGATTAACTTTTCTTGTTGATGCACTCCAAAAATAAGTCATTGGTGACCGCTGTTTCCAGTTTATTATACTATTTTTACAATACACTACAGAGATCACTATTAATGATAATAAACTCACCTCTTTTATAGGCTTTACTTTTGTGCTCATGACAAAGTCGTATTTGCAGAGCTCGCAGGCTTTGTTCTCTGAGCTTTTGATCCACTTCTGTAGGCATGCTTGATGGACATATTTCATGCTGCCTGAACAGAGACATGGGCTCAAGAGCGGTGCATCCACCTCACTCTCGCAGTGACAAATACGACAGATATCCAATCCGGCCGACATCAGAGACAGTCGAGACTCACATCGCTCAGTTGTCTTTGGGGTGGGTGAATCTGGATGAAGGATCTCCTGTAGTCAGAAAAAAAGATTTATTAATATTTCTTCTTTTTTTGTTTATTTAAATTGGGACTACCTGTTCTAAAGGTTGCTGAACTCCTAAGAAGGTGTGCCAATAAAAACACCATTTGGCTTTTATGTCAATGGCAACATGTGGAAAAGTACGCCAATTTACAGTGACCTGAAAGTCACCAGAAGCCTCTATTAAAGCTCAGACAGCACCAGGGCCTGCAGCTGTGGCAGAGGTCATCATTTTGAACTGTTGATCCCTGCTGATGTATTTTATAGCCTCACAGAACTTTAACCTACGGTTCATGTACTTATGTACCTTAGTTGACTGACTTATGGATGTCAGTCACATGAATTTGTTGTGTTTTGTTTTTGCAGTATTTAGTAAAGCAGAGTAAATGGACAATCTGTCATCAAATAAATGAAATACTTAGAATTATTATGCAAAGCACTAACGAAACAAAGAAAACTCTCACAGGACCATGCAGCAAATTAAAGATACTCCAAGATTTTTCTTTACAGTGATTTGTTGGTTTTTTATAGGTTTATATTAGTACTTCAGGACAGTTTACTCATCTAATATGGCCACAAATAGTCAACATTCAACTGTTTTGTTTAAACATGGTGGATAACCATTAACCAAGTCACCTCATGTGACCCTCACATTCCTGAAGTCGACTCAGAAATGGTATATTGTAGGAGGATCAGTTGTCTGACATGCTAACCAATGAATGAAGAGGGGTGTATTTATTTTCAGTTAAACTTATCAAATGAAGGCAAATAAAGCTATTCATTAACCCACAGTCCACAACAGTATCAACAGCATTGTATTAGCTAGAAATCAAGAAGAGGGTGTCTCAAGTCACCGTTTTCACAGAAACATGGTGTCTCATTTAACCCTATCTTTCCAATGTCAAATTTGTCTCAAATGGGGTGTCTCACATGGCTTCTTCTGTGTCTCAAAGACACCGAGGTGCCCCTCTCGGTAACACTATGATCAACACTGTGGTCAATCAATTAAAGTAGCAGCATACATTCCTATTATTAATGGATCATAAGTTTACAACATATCCATACTCAATGTGAACGTTAACAAAAGTTGTCTATTCTCTTAATCAAGGACAGAAACTTGCGTAAGCTTATAGATCATTTATCATTCTTCTAGTTGCCTGGTGCAAGAATTTGTTTGATTGGGGCTTATTGCGCCACTTAAGGTTATTTTACTGGTATGAAGGCATAAGGGCCCAATGGGTGAATGGAACCATCCTCGACAACACTGGCAACAAACCGGACGAGACAGGACAAAAAGCGATTACAGGACACCAGAATTTAAACAGATTAGTTTGATATTGCCCCTAAGCGCCGAGAGCACCAGGGCAGCAGGAAGCTCTTTCACAACCCACCGCCCTCATGCAAGGAACTTTGGCATTATAAAAACAGGTTGCCAAAAATCAAAACACTCTGTTTGAACCTTGGCAATGGTATTGCCATGGCAATAATCAAACAATTAGAATAAATCCACCATTTCAATGAAACATGCTGTGAAAGAACTGTACAAATCTTATGTAGAATCATATAAATAACTGGTTTGTTTGTTTGATTTGGGTTAAGTCCTATACTTAAAAAGATTAATTCACTAACATGACAGCTTGCCAGGCAAATGGATGAAGTACATGTAAACCACCCCTGTCAGATATTATTGGCAACTAAGAAAAGACAAGACAATCGCAGGAGGCAAAACCAAGCCATAACAAACATGACAAAACAGACCAACTTCCTGTTGCCCCTTCACAGTACTATAAATGTGATGGACAGACACCAATTGTGGTGATCTGACCACCATCGAAATCGCCAGCGAAAGTAGTCCTCCAACTTGAGCACACATACGTAGCACACATACGTAGCGATTGACCCAGCCAACTGAAGTATCATTCGTGGAAGTTGCCATTTTGTGTGTCGTGTGAGAGGAACTCAAACTGGTTTAACAGCATTGATTTGCGCAACTGTATTGGTTTTCAAAGTCTCCCCCATTAAAACTGTTGATGGAACCGATCATACCCTTAACTTCTAGCAGTTAGTAGAAATACATGTAGGCTTTACCACAGGGGGTCTTCATGTTATTTCTATCGACTGTCCTAAAATTTGATTGTCCCAACTGCTAGAAGTTATAGGTATGTCACTATCCTCCAACCTCAGTAAAGGCAGCATATAAACGGAAATTACACGGCGTCTCAATTACTTAAGCCTTTTTCTTTAATCGGGGTTTACATGATTTAAAATTATTTCACTAATATAACAAACTGTCAGGTAGGATAAAAACCACAATGGATTCCACTGGCAATGGAAAGAGACATTGCGGGATAATGACGACCATAAATCCAGAGGTTCATAGACGTCCAGTTTAATTACCCTAAATTGTAGGCTGGATAATTAACTCAATTTGAGACATTATTTAACGCATCATTTTTTAAAATCTCAATTCAGGCTCCATTTCTGATGTTTAAGAATAATAAAAATAAATAGTTGGGTGTTGAAAACAAAAAACAATTCAATATGTCACTAAATAAACCGAATTTTATTCAGCAAAAAACTCAATATGTGGGTGTCTATGAACCCCTGAAACCAAAGACATCCTAAAACAAATTGGTTCTAGAGCCATATGATTTACATGTAACAGGAAGCTCCCACACAACGTCAACCACCTGCAGCATTTCAACTAGTATGACTGCATACATATAATTATTTATCTACTGCTAAGTACATGCAGATAATAGATGTTATCTTTAGATGATATCCACCTGTGCATGTCTCATTAGACTAAGGCTATACTAGTCAGGTAATGCATATTGACGTTTCCGGATTTATAATAATTAGTTGTAAATGTAGACAACGGCAGACAAACAGATGGATTACAGATTGTTTGTTTGATTAGGGGTTTAACGATGGCTTACAGGTGTTCATCACCAAGCCACTAGCAAGTGAAACCAAACAAAGTCAATTTTATATAATGTCTAGTTTGGTACTTTATACATGATGTACTATATTCAAGGGCATTACAATCAGCATTAACATCACCTATCTGCCATAGGTGCCATGTCTAAACAAAAAGATTACAAAATTTGTCCATTGACCTTATAGGTTTAAGAACTGGACAATACTTAAATACATTTTTGGTCTATCAAGTATGAAGATGACACCTTGCATAGCAAAGGAGTCTTTAGAATCTATAGTCTACAACACAACTACATATATGGGTATGTTGCGACACAATAAAGTATTAAAGTAAATTATTTGGGCACAAAAATCGGTTAAATGCTGTATCAGATTTACTCCTCATTGAAATAAATCAGTGAAATCTGTCTAACTGTCGGTAACTAGTTTGGTCGATTCGTCACTCTTGAATTCTGGGAAATTGTTTGCAGATTATTAAAATCGAGACCACCTCCATAGTAGGACAGGGACTGGTTAGAAATTTTATTATATGGTTGCCATGGCTCAGATCAATCTCATCTGTAGCTTTGTTGTGATTTATTTTGTACGTATTATTTATTATTGTCCTTTTTGTACGAACATTTTGAACATACACCATAAAATAGTTTGATTATGATATAAGTGTGGATTTTCATTGCAACTATTCTGACAATCCCAAACCACGGGCAGTAAACTCCCATGGTTCCATGCGCTATGTACTTTCGAAAGGCAGAGACAGGTCAAATCGACTGTGCGATTTAGTGTTCGATTCAATTCTAGAAATAACTCTCCTGATGGTTCGCCAGTCCGCCACATGAGGACTGGCAAGTAGTTGAATAGGCCGATTTTGCACACAATGCCATACGCGCTACTCATACGGGCATTTCACACTTCTAGTTAATGGACTTCTGCTCTTCCATATAAAAGATAAGCATGCAGACAATGAATGGGGTCAAGAGGTTCCATGATGGGATGAATAATGCCATGGTGAACTTCATAATGAGTGTTTCTCTGTCTTTTAGAAAGTGAATTTTTATAGTATTTTTGTTAATTTGGGATAATACTTTCTTAGTTTCTAGTTCAGAAAATCTTGCAGGTTTGAAACCCATCCAGGAATCGAACCCAAGACCCGAATTGCCAGCAGTGGTCATCTAGACCACTTAGTCACCTACACCACTCAGCTCTTTCTACAGAAGAAGCTTGTTTGTTTGATTAGGTTTTAACATCGTACTCCAGGGTATTTCACTTATATGATGACGGATTATCCAATTCACACTTTTGTCATATGATATTTCATGTACTTCACTCTATTTCCATTGTTACTAAATTATTTCTAGTTCTTGTATAAACAGAAAGTTTAGAGGGTACCAATGGGTATTCATGAAATATATACATGTACGTATATGCTAACAGAGTTTGAAAGAAGAACACGAACCAGGAAGTCAAGAAGAGAACTTGGCTCAGTGGCTCACATGCCATTTTACAAAGACAGCTGGACAATAAAAATGTCATTATACACTTCACATCATCATTTATTTAAAAACAATGTTCCTTTCTTTGTTTGATTGGGATTTAACCGTAATAACATAGTACTCAAGGGTATTTCACTTGTATGACGATGGATTGTCCACTTCCCCTTATCCTTTCCTACATGTAATAACAGTGGGAAACCCAGAAGAAACCTCATAAAAACAACCCCCTGTACATGGCTGTAATAGCATGAGCCACATTGTGTGACTTAGACTCGATCTCGTTAATGGTACATTGGTGTCAGATTAGAAGGAACGCATGCTTACCACTAAGCCACCGCTGCCGGTCTCATTTTGTATGTATAGTCCTTGTCTGAAGCTTCAACGAAACATCTTGAGGCTATACATCATAATACATGTAAGTCATTCTAAGGTTGTCTGTGAGAAGATAGAGTGATCAGTTGGTTTAAAAAATAGTATGAGTTACTTCTAGAATTATAGTGGAGAATTATTATAAATTCGTGAAATGTGACTATTTTATAAAACGGCATCTGTGATGAAATCTGTTTAACAATACTCTCGCATACATCACATGAAAACCTTAAATTCGTCGGGTCAACTGCAAAAACTTTAA
>JAVFBX010217093.1:0-11591 GCA_034783855.1 Mopalia kennerleyi | reverse complement strand
TGAAAAGCTCGAAAGCTGGAAGCGATGTAGAGCTTTCCTACTTCCAGCTTTGCAAAGTTTGTTACGGAAGTAAGAAGTAAGAAGCGATGTAGAGCTTTCCATCTTCCAGCTTTTGGTTTTGGAAGCTGGAAGATGAATTGTCAAAAGGGACACGGACCTGGAACCCATACAATTTGACACGTAATACGGGATATCAAGTTATCAAATATGACAGCAGAGTGACGTATCTTTGCAAAATGGCGCTGCTACTTACGACAAGGTAGGGATTGTATGTTTGTTTGATTTGGAGTTTAACGCCGTACTCAATGGTATTTCACTTATAGGACGACGAGTTGTCCACTTCACACTGTTCCTAGCCCTATTATGGTGGGAAACCGGGAGGAAAACGCGTAAAAACCACCCCCGCGATTGCCGGAGCCGCATCTTGTAACTCACTCATATACCTGAGGGTTGACAGACGGACTCGATCTCGTGAACGGTACCACTAAGCCACGGCCGCGGGCGACAAGGTATAGGTGCATATCAGAAAAAACAGTTTTAAAATTGTTACATATGCAAAAAATGATGTTTCCAAAATATGTGGAAACGATATTCATACGGTTTAAATGACGTTTGTCGGAAAATTTGCTAAGTTGACTGCATCGACCATGTTACAAATAATGGATTGGCCCTCAGCGATGGCATCACTGTTGTCATATGTCCTTTTCGGTTGATTTGTTTCTATTTCCGATGTTTACTGCCAAGGGATCAGTCTGATTGACATTTATCTGTAAATAAAGAACCTTGGATAAATTAGTTTTTTTACTATATGTTCACCCCACAGCGTAGCTGAAATGCCGCTAAATGTGGCGTAAAACACAAATCAATCCTTCAAGCAATCTTAATTTCATTACTGGAAACCCCCTTGTTCGTAGAAAATACTAACATCTGGCTGACGTCGAGTGTTCTTTTCGTTTAAGTTCACGCCGATTTTAATCAATTTGACTATAGATAATTGTTACGTCATTTTCCACCATAGCAGAAAAACAAAAACAGTGCACTCCTTGAAAGTGGTTATATGAGCCATTGCACGATAAACATGGCGTCTCATGCCATCAACTCGACGTTTAAGGCAAGATTTACACAAAATAAGGACCTTGAGAGAATATATGGTATAATAATAAAGCTACACTCTTTATTTGTTACATTTTGTTTATTGCTGTTCGATGAGAAAAATCCGTCAAGCACCACTTCTGAGTACATATAGTTTGGTATGCATGTGAACAGAATACAGAAAAACTGCACGCAACATATTATCAAGATAATGGATTCTAAATTAGGTTAATACCAAATGTGTAGATAGATAACAGATTAATCCATTGATCGATTGTACCACTGGTGCCACACGCATAGAGATATTAACATTTGCAATAAATACCAACTCTATCAACGATATATTTCATGTATAGGGCCAATGGAAAGTAGTTTATATATGTTCTTAAGCACTATAAGCATTTCATTGGTTAGAGTTGTTAAGTGTATAAGAACAATAGAAAGTACTTAATATTTTTGTAGACGATACCACTTTTCTGCTTAGAGTTGCAACATACAACGCGCCAAATCAATTGACGTTAATGAAAGAAAATAAAGCAATACATTTTACCAGAAATAGGAAGAATATGAAATCGTAAAATACTAAGAACAGATGGCATGCATATTTAGATGGATGGACAATTTTTTTTTTACTTTGAAAGTAAATAGACGTAAATGTCCATTTATAAACAGCTGCAACAACAGGTCTTTTAAATGGTCCTTGATATTATAACGTACCATCTAGCTCAGCGACTGGCTATCCTATAATTAGGTTAAAAAACAAACGAAAAAAGAGAATCACTTGGGTGCACCACAAAATCTGTCAGTTAATTTGTTAATTGATTGTTGCTGTTCCATTCCATTAAATGATGGCTACCATAACTAATGTTGTTTTTAATATACTCGAGGATAACACAAATAACGTTAAACATGCCAGCTGTGATAATGGCATGCGGAACAATATTATTCGACAAAACGTTCAACTAAAACCACTTCACAATTTAATGACATATTTATTACAGAGGTTAGCTTCCCCTAATAACAAACCTTAAAATACAATAAATGATTATCGAATAGGTCATTATCTAAGAGGGATCCAGAGGTCAGAATACGGGGAATAAGAAATTTTCCCAATAAAGCGATAATCAATGGTAATTTGACTCTACTAAAAACAAAACCATAATAATAAACTGTAATACCCCTAAATTCACTTTCGATACAGTCTAAACGCAGAATAATATTTTTCAAGCAAAGACATGTTATATTTATTTAGCCAACACGAGTGGCTGGGAAGGGCATTCCCCTCAGATGGCTAGAGCAAGACAATGTCGCCTATGTATTCAACAGAATTGAAAAGTCAACACGTTATAAGGGGTTACTTTTAAGTAACGGACCATTTACTTCAGTTTAAAAGTAGATTTGATCGATAATAATGGCCTCACAACCTAATTAAGGCAGTTTTATAGCGCTGATTTTTTTTCTGCTGTAAACATAAGCGATTACTGCCAAAATAATGAACAGTCCAGATAAACATAAGGCAGGCTAAATATTTTAGGAAATAAGAGAAGTTAAAACCCGTTTGACACCTAGATCAATTGGTAAGTGAGTGCCGTTGGTGTATCAGATTACATAGTCAGTCAACTGTGCACTACCTGCATGATCTGAAACCATGCTGACAAATTGTGAGTTGACCATTCGGACATCGAAAAACAACACATTACCTCTCTGCACAGCAAATAATATAGAAAATATCACCTTACATTGGAGCTCATTATACTTCTCGGATTTCAAATAAATAGTGGACCTGTTTGATAGTAAATTCGCTTTGATCATTATTATCGATATGAAAAATATAGGTAGTGTCATTCTAGATGGCCAATATCGGTTCTGACTCTCCTTGGAACTAAACGCATCGCCTGCAATATGATAAGAACACCGCCTGTGACAATTGGAATATATGTTTATATATTTTAAATAAATGAAGAAAGAAATATTTGCCTGCCTCACCCGGGATTTAAATATATATATAAACGGAAAGAATAATAAGAATATTATACAGTGTGTCTTGAGAATATATAATATTACAAAGTGAATGTCGAAGGATAACGCAGAAAAAATGGACATCAGCAGACCCTGTGGAATCCCCCCCCCCCCCCAAACATGGGTGGTGAAACAAAATAAAACAAACATGGCAACACATAATAACCCCCAAAAAGGGCAAATAAAGTAGTTGAACTGGATGATATTAAAGAGAGCTGGCCCATTTTTTTGGTGATAACCAGTACAGTAGATAAATAATCTGTATCTTATAGCACTTTTGAACTAAAAAGAAACATTTTCCCATCTATGGCAGCATTGTCCATTCTTATATTTTAAATCAGACGTATTTTATGTGTTAACACGCTTCTAGTAGTCTAAAGGAAAAAGGCCAGCGTTCTTACTGTGATCTAACATTACCCTTTGACATATATATCACATGTTTTTTGGAGGGACCCCCTCTCCGCCTTTACATTTGTCTTTGTAAGGAATGATAATGTTAATAACAGAGCAGTAACTATTGTAAAATCTGCTTAGTTAGATCTAAATATATTCAATTCGGCTGAAAAGGTTAAGGACGAATATTGGACGTTAAGCGTAAAGTACATATAGCTGCGATCGATCTGTCAGACTGTCAACTTTTTATAAGACATGTGTGTTCAGCGAGAAGGTTTTGGTCTAACTTGCACTAACTGACAAACTATCTATGTCTTACAATGTTAAGTTATCGTTTTTAGACACGGGATAGACAAAAAATCCACTGTGATCGATATAATCGAGAAATTATAAAAAAGCAATAACTATTACACTAGGTCAACTTAAATCTTGAAAAATGCAGTCTTTTTTTTCTGTTTTACACATTTTGCAAATATTTGAAGAAATATGAATTGCTTTTTCACCACATTCACAAATATTTAACGCTGAGCATTCAAGCTCTCCAAAAATATATGGTTCAGATTTATACTCTTCTGCATAATAGACTAAATGCAACTGGTGTTCTGAAAATCGACCAATATTGCAGCAAGACTTATGGGATAAATTATAATATATGCATTCTGTGAATCCTTGCGTGTTAAAAATGGGACAGTTTAAACACACATTTGTTGGTGAGACACAATATGAGCATGTCATCAAATTGTTATGTCCTGTGAAAAGAGGTAGTTATCATAAGTTTCCAAACATTTGCATCTTTACCATGAGTGTGAACAAAGTTTCAAAGTAAACTGTGGTTTTGGTGGATGTCCAAGGCAGGACCTATACAGGCATATTTACGAAGCACAAATGTGAATCTGTAGGAGACGAACCAGGTGTCAAAGAACCACAATATGCAAATGAGATGTGCTGTGTAATAACCATTTGATTGTCCGAGAATAATTTAACAGCAAATAGTCCGTTCTTAGTTTCATGTCATCCAGTGGCATAAGACGACAAAGAGGAAACAGTTCAATTGGCCTGATAAAGCCCCAGGCTACCTATGCTTCCATAAAATTAAAAATTGCAAATTTTTAAATTAAAATTATAAAATAACACAGATCACATTTACAAATAAGCAAATGTGTCTGCAGTAAGTTTAGTTATAATTGCTGTGTATCTAATTGTGGTATAAGGGGAAGATTGATTTTCATATCTTGTATGATTTTCAGAAAATGAAATAGACGGGGGGACAATATTTCTAATGTAAAACAGATAAGCAGTCTAAGACTGCATCATTGCGATGTCAAAACATATGCCAAGGTTACGCGAAAATGCAAATAAACGGCACTTTCGTGGTCTCTTGGACTTGACAGCCCTTCTGCTGTTGATTAGAACTCCAAACACACTAGAACTGCCGCATCAACTCGAACCAGAAGCCCAGCTCCAAATAGAGAAGAAATAGTAACTTAAAACCAAATAAACAAAACAAAAAGAAGCCATCATGCTGATAGACCACCAGGGATGCTGTTCAAACTTTCTAGCTTAACCAACCAATAAATGTCCCTTAAACGAGGAGAGCAATTACCCTGACTGTCGAACAACGTCCCTGGGATCATAGTCGGTTGGTTTAGCCAACAAATATCATATGATCCTTTAGAGCGACTGGAAGGGGATATTCAACCACCACCACACCTTAGGCGGTCCAGTGCGTCCACTCTCTGTTATAAACCAACAGAACCACCCGATCCGCGCGTTATCAAGAGCTTCGAGCTCACTTTTATTACCTGCTTCAAACAAGGACAAATTACAGGCCGTAGGCCGCACGACCTCTCACAGACAATCACCTCTTGAACCTTTAAACGTAATATACAGTATTAATTTATTTGACAACATAAATATTCAACTGTTCGGAAGTCATAATTTACATTTAGAGGTTTCTTTCTGTGATTGTCATAACGCAGGAATCGACTTTGACTGTAAGGGCCAGCACCTATAGATCTGATATACTGACTCCACTTGAGATGGATATATCTTCACCAGTTATATTACTGCTCGACCATATTTACTTATGTGCGAGACTGTTATAACACCAATCAAATAAAACCATTGCTTTCTTTATTTTGAAAACATTGAGAATTTGGTGCCCAATTCGTAGATGCCATACATAGTCTAGTTTTATTAATCATTGGATTCATGGTAAATGATGATAAGACGATTCAAACGCCTTCTGATAGGACTGTGAGCATACAGCGACCATAAATGGATGCATGTTATGCTCTATGAACATTAATTTTGAAGTCAGAGCGACCAGTACTTCTTTGTGCTGTGTGCCAATACGTGTTGTTTACGTTTCAGCCATACAAGTCATAGTCGGTCAATAGAGCAACCGGATTTGATATGGTGACCACGGAAATGCTGGCCGGTCATGTCTGATCCAAATGCAAAATTTATATAATGGAATCCATGAGATTGTTTGTACTATATACTGACCAATGCGGTCTTCCTTCCCTACGATTGGCATACTATTTGTTTCATACAGACCGCTTTACCATCAGCAGGTCATCGGGCGATCACAGGACGAATGATAATTACCACTAATAAACTGCAGTTATTTGGGTGAGCATGCCCCTTTCAGGACTTAATATGTTGACACGAAGCGTTAGTCTCGTAAATGCAAGCGAACAATCTACATTTATATGTAACGCTTATCGATATAAACATAAATGTATGCCCCCATATCAGTCTAGGAAGTTATTTTTTGTAATGAAGAATGCAATAGCATTTTACGTATTCAATATGTTTCAGCTGTAAGTGTCAACAAATCTGATCAAATGTCATTATACGAGAGTACAAGCTTATTTATATTACTTGATAATATTGGGTTTTCCGGTTGTTAATTTTCTTGAAGATATAGTTAATATTAAATGAACAGATGCTTCGAGAATGTAGTTTGTAAGCTGTGTATAATCTTGTTCCACTTTTTCTGACCTGTTGTCTCCGTGTAATCCGACTATTTATTAGAGTTGTCAGATTTGTGCGGAAAACTGATTACCTGAGATATTTCAGTTATCTGTAATGAAATTCTTGTATTAGTAAAGGTCCAATATCCGACGTGAGGTGATATTTCATGTGATAATGTCTTAACCTGGTAGTTGAATGTCCAGAATGGAATAGATGTCGAGACTGATTATTGCTTTTTTCTATATTGAGATTTGACAACAATTTTAAAAACAAAACGCTATTTACTCGTTAACAGACCCTAGACAACATAAAAATATCATAAAAACAAATCATCGTTGTGTTGTCTCTTAGCTCCGAGAGCACCATGGTAACATAATCAACAAACTAACCACCCGAGACTTGTCGAACCAGTGTGTGTGTGTGATGGTGCATTCTCTACTTCTCTATATATTTTGGTTAGCCTGATCGTTTAATATTATCTACGATCGTATACAATGACTATTGTCGAGACTAGAATGACTACCTGTTGCCCATTTATACCACTATCCCAATGTTGGAACCATGACATCCGTGAGAACCAGTTCGACCAGGTGTATTTGATAAGGTCTCTGAAAGATGATGCTGCTATAACCTGCTGGTAAAATATGATTGTAGTATTCTCCTACTTTTTAATATGTATACAGGGGGAGTCATTCTGGCCATATTCACCACCACGCTGCACTGCTAGAAAAAAAGCAGATTCCTAATTCGTTATGGCATTTGCACACGTGTCAGAAAACGGAAGGCACAATTGATTTTGTTGAACAACAGCCTGCTGTCTTCCCAGAAAGTATCAAAAGGGTTGCGTTCCTCCTGGCACCCTTGAATGTAATAGCAGGTCTGTGCGCACTCCAGTTAATCCGGCCTAGAACAGTAGCGAGCGATATTTGGAGGGTAGATTTTCTTTCCTTACACTGAAATATTAAAACACCTATCCGATATTAGCTGATTGTTTTTCAGAATGTATATCTGACGCAAATCAGAACACATGTTTGTGCCCGATATTACAATCGTTGTAATATGCAACATTCATTAGATGTCATATGTTTGCGATATAGATAGTTTGCTTGTAATGATCGGTGAATTGATTATTTATATTCTCTCCGATCGTTGATCTTATGGGAATCATTCAATGGGGATTGACAGTGGAAAAAGGGAGATAACTATATAACCCATATAACAGGAAGTGCAACCCATCTCATTGACTAACAATAGCATGGTATGAATATTTAATAGAATGCTATTGTTAATCAATGACATATATGGCTCTACCTGTTATACGGGTGACAGAGTTATCTACTTTTTTAGCCACTGGCGATCCCCATTGATTGTCTATATGGTTGCGATCGTAGAACGACACTAAAGTGGCCGGGTGAGTATGCTCTCATTATGTTTTCTGAACACCGACCATAAAGAACTCAGGTTTAGTGCGTTTCGCAACCATACATTTTGTTGTCAGTGAGCATTAATTGTATTGTAGGTTTGCACTGTACAAATACATGTCAAGTTAATGTAACACCATTCATCTGTCAATAAAGTGACCATATGACAGTCATTCGAATCCACCATCTCGGGGTTACAATCTAGTTATCAAAGTTGTCTTTGTTCCCTACGATTTCCATACCAGTAGTTTCACTCGGTTCGCTTTGAACAACGTCAGCAAGTCATGGGATCGATCACCGGCCAACTGATACCTAGAACTAAAAATAAAACAGTTGTTTTAGAGCATTGTCCTGTCGTGGCCTATATTTACAAAGGTCCAGGGACTCTTAGTCTGCTGACACATTGCGCTAGTCCCATGGGTATAGCTAATCAGCATATGGCTCGATCAAGTTCATCGGCAGATGTATTCCCCGGAGGAAACTTTTTTTTGTTACAACTAAAAACTCAAAAGCACTTTACAAAGTACTTGCTGTTAGCTTCACTCAATCTGACAAAGAAGACTGTAGTTTTATAAAATAAATTGAAAATACTGACCATATCTTGGTTTTCAGTGGTTTGATTGTCTAGAATATAAAATTGTAAAATGCATGGGGACAGATATGATAGAAATAACTATTATAGTTTGTGGGTTATATTGATAGGTTCCTGTCTTTGTTGTCTTCGTGTAATCCAACTATTAATTAGATTTGTCAGACATAGGAGAAAACTGATTACCAGAGACATTTGTGTTATCTGTAATAACATTCTTGTATTAGTAAGTGTCCAATATCCGACGTGAGGCGATAGTTCATGTGATAATGTCTTAACCTGGTAATTGAATGTCCAGAATGGTATAGATGTCGATACTGCATGATTATCGCCATCTTCTAAATTGATATTTGACAACAGTTTTAAATACATAACACTTTTTCCTCGTTAACAAAATAATATAAGCCAGAGACGAGCCTCGCATATACATATAGCCAAACTGTTCTTTATTACAACGGTTTCAGCATTCTAACAAATGTCTTATGCCAACGGTTTCAGCATCTCTTAAAATATAACACGATGTCCATATCCTGCTGATTATAATCAAAGTTATACGTTACTGTGATTTAATTTCTGCTATCAGGACAGAATATCCGAGTCACTCTCCAGAAATAGAAAAAGATTATTTTAAATCGAAAATATTGATCCAATATAACTGTTATCAAATTAGGTCAA
Source organism: Mopalia kennerleyi (assembly GCA_034783855.1). NCBI lineage: Eukaryota > Metazoa > Mollusca > Polyplacophora > Chitonida > Mopaliidae > Mopalia > Mopalia kennerleyi. The sequence goes on along the minus strand of JAVFBX010217093.1, from coordinate 2,423 downwards.
ACTTATCATATGCAGTAGTTGACTGGCAATCACGTGAATCAAGAGAGCAATGGAGTTGTTCCTGCATGGAAGACGTGCATCTGGAAGTTAATTTTAAAATACATTCTTCTATGAAGTATAAAGATATTGGGCTTAGAAGGCTGGTCCTGTTGACCAACCAAATGTCTTTGATTCTGTATTTGTAATAAAATGTAAACTGAAAACAATTAGCTTTAAACATTGGACTCCTGACACAAATAGCATGTGTGTGGTAGCAATAATCTGAGCTAACCGAATTCTAGACGGCTCCAATAGATCACCGTCTGCTTAAACTCATGTTTGCATAAATATTGCGTGCAGTTCAAACTTTAACTTACGTAACCAACAGTGGGCCCGAAGTCAATTGAGTTAGTGTTCGTTTTTTGTCGGTGTCTGGATTGTTTCTCCGATCTTCTGCCCAGATATTAAAACTGACTTCTAGTTTCAGGTAAAATCAATATAACTCGTATATGTGTTCTATAAATGTGCTTCGTTTGTTGATTCACAAGGAATCTAATTAAGTTTGACTATCTCCACTATAACTGTTTATTTCCAGCTTGTTTTTCTGGTCATGTTGTATAAGCTATAGTTTAATTCGTACCAGATTAATATAATAGTAATTTAAATCTGTTCAATTGATCATGTCGAAAACGGCAGTGTTTTTCAAACACAGCGTACGTTAATTTTCTAACACAACACAGCATTCATAGTACCAAATAATTTCAAAAGATTCTGGGGCAAGTCGGGAAAAAACACTATTAATTAAAGTACTACAAGATAACGTACTTCATGTTGAAGGTCTATTTCTTTTCTAAGATTACTAGTTCAATCTGCTATTAACGACTATAATCTTGGTTTTGAGCAACCGACCCCAGGTCATCCACTATTGGAATACCTCGTCGATCGTCATATAAGCTAAACACAAGTGACCACGTCTTCCATCAACCAATAGATGTGGCTAGCAATATATAGACTTGAAAGTGATAATTGTTTATGTAATATTTACATGGGCAATCAGCTTATGAATAGAATGTCTGTCTGGTGGAAAGATAACATGAAGGCTAATGCATTGTTAACATTATGTACTGATTGGCGGATCAATAGATACGGTTAGGCGCCACAATCAGTGTTATGTCAGCTGCTATCTCCAGTGGAAACATTTTAAACCTTTCAACAAGGAGTCACGTGTTTTTTTAGTTCAAGTGATATTCTACTGGAAAGATAATTCATTTGTGCTATATTAAATACTGATATATAGAGCACATAAAAGACGTTCAAATAGTATCTATAATCATTAACTCCTTTTGCAATACAATTGTCATATTATCTCAAAAACCTACATACCCTTATAAAAAAGTTCCATGGTGTACCACGGATTTACCATTGAATGAGGCCAATGTACTGTGGTATACCCTGGTATACCATGGTTTTACAACGGTATTTTGGCCTACACCGTGGTACTTTTTTATAAGGGTACTGGCTATCCTGATAATTGAATGGTTCCAAACATGTAAACATAATGATCAGACCTTATTTTGGCGTTGTAATGGTCTTTGAAAATCATTTTCCTTAAAGTTGACCCATGGCTCCAACTAGACCTTAAGTCAGATTTGTTCACAAAAATCGGTGCTAGAACCGGCTTGAAGTCACTTAGGAAGAGTATGAAAATAAACCGGCTTAAAGCACAGTGTTTACGTTAAGACGGACAACGTCAAGCAGACATTTATTCGCGTTTGCTTGAAAGCCAGTCAAACTGTTTTCGTACAAACTGCATGTTGGAGAATGGAAAATCCCGATTTGTTAGTTTGACAGATCTGATACCGTATGGACAGTGGTATCAGTGGCAAATATTGGCAAAATAAACTTACACTCTATTCTTTCTATGAAACGGGACAGGCCTCTGCTTTATAAGATAAGCCTTTTGCGTGACTGCACACTTTAATGAAGAACGTTTTCTTGTGAGCGAAGAGGAAGCAAATTTCACTGACATAAGAATCATTTTCCATTCCCCACGATCCAATATGCAAAGTTGCTATTATTGCGCGGCATTGGCTAAAATCATGAACTGTCTTGTTTTGCTTAATGTCACGCGACGCAAACGAAACAAACATTTTGACATGACGGTAAGCAGAACTATTATTTCATCCGGACAAAATGGTCTCCAATCAGATGATTACTCCGATGCGCTTGTGAATGAACACCAGACAGTAATACTGTTTACTAATGAACTTACTTGATTCACATTTTAATTCGAACATTACTCCGATACGCTTGTCGATGAACCCCAGACAATAAATACATGTTATCACCACACTGTGCTGTTCTGACTGCTTGTATCAGCTCGAGTGCTTTGAGCAGACTGACAGTAGCGACCGAGACCGTAGGTCGAGGTTGCTACGGCTAGC
>JAVFBX010217082.1:0-11592 GCA_034783855.1 Mopalia kennerleyi | reverse complement strand
AGAAATCAGTAGTGAATACTATACATCCGGACGAATGTCACGGTAAGAATACTAATAACACTAAACTAAACAATCGGTAGTGAATGTTTTACATCCGGAAGAATGTCACGGTAAGAATACTAACGACAATAATCTGAGAAATCAGTACTGAATACTTTACATCCGGACGAATGTCACGGTAAGAATACTAACGACACTAAACTAAGAAATCAGTAGTGAATACTATACATCCGGACGAATGTCACGGTAAGAATACTAACGACACTAAACTATGAAATCTGTAGTGAATGCTTTACATCCGGACGAATGTCACGGTAAGAATACCAACGACACTAAACTAAGAAATCAGTAGTAAATACTATACAGCCGGTCGAATGTCACGGTATAAATACCAACGACACTCAACTAAGCAGTCGGTAGTGAGAATACTATGAAGCCGGACGAATGTCACGGTAATAATAGTAACGACACTAAACTAAACAATTGGTAGTGAATACTATACAGCCGGGCGAATGTCACGTTAAGAATAATAACGACACTAAACTAAACAATCGGTAGTGAATACTTTAGATCCGGACGAATGTCACGGTAAGAATACTAACGACCCTAGACTAAACAATCGGTAGTGAATACTTTACATCCTGACGAATGTCAGAGTAAGAATAATAACGACACTAAACTATACAATAGATAGTGAATACTTTACAACCAGACGAATGTCACAATAAGAATAGTAACAACCCTAAACTAAGCAATCGGTAGTGAATGAAATACATCCGGACGAATGTCACGATAAGAACACTACCGACACTAAACTAAACAGTTACAACCAGACGAATGTCACAATAAGAATACCAACGACACTAAACCAAGCAGTCGGTAGTGAGAATACTATAAAGCCGGACGAACGTCACGGTAAGAAAACGTATGACACTAAACTAAACAGTTTGCCGTGGACTTCATATAACTGGGCCAATATCACGGTAAGAATGTAAGCGACAATGAACTGAATGGTCGGCAGAGAATACTATACAACCCGACGAATGTCACGGTAAAAATACTAATCACACTGAGCCAAAGAGTCTGCAGTAATTAATATACAAGCGGTTGAATAACACGGTAAAAAGATAGTTGCCACATGGAGTCAAACAGTCTGCACAGAATAATATACAACCGAACGAATGCCACGGTTAGAATAACAGTGACATTAAACAAAACAGTCGGTATTGAATATTATACAACCGTATCAGTGTACAAATGTTAGCAACACTAAACAGTAAGCAAAGAATATCAAACAACCGGACGAATATCAGGGTAAAATACTAGCGATACTTAACAAAATAGAATGCAAAGAATACCGTACAACTGCACGAATATCAGGGTAAAAATACTAGCGACACTGCACCGAATAGTCTGCAATAAATAGTATACAACCGAATAAATATCATGGTTAAAAGAAACACTAGCAACGCTAATCCAAACACTCCTGAGATCCAATACTATACAACGTGACGAATATCAGGGCGAAAATCCAAGCGAAATTAAACTTAACAGTCTTCTGTGAATGCTGTACAACCAAGGTAAGAATACTAGCGACCTTGAACTTAACAGTCTTCTGTGAATGTTATACCATCAACGTAAAGATTACTTGCGGCATTAAACCAAACAGTCTTCTGTGAATGTTATACCATCAATGTAAGGATTACTTGCGGCATTAAACTTAACAGTCTTCTGTGAATGTTATACCATCAAGGTAAAAATAGTAGCGACATTAAACCAAACAGTCTTCTGTGAATGCTGTACCACCAAGGTAAGAATACTAGCGACATTGAACTTAACAGTCTTCTGTGAATGTTATACCATCAATGTAAGAATACTAGCGACATTAAACTTAACAGTCTTCTGTGAATGTTATACCATCAATGTAAGGATTACTAGCGGCATTAAACCAAACAGTCTTCTGTGAATGCTTTACCATTACTGTATAATACTGACATTACTAACCCAAACGAATAACCGCGAATACTATACGATCGCAAGAATATTGTACTATTCGACTATCGACACTAAACCATAACAGCGAGGGTATAGATACACATATGATATAACATGTTTCCGAGGAAATGATCGAAACAGAACTGTTAAAAACAGGCGTGCAGACCATGTTTCAGACGGAGATTGAAACATATGAAAACTTATATCAAGATTTCCAACTTTTTCATTGAATGTAAATAAGAAAAGTTAGCCAACAGAACAAACGCGAATAATTAGCAAAAAACTTCTTAAATCGAAACGGGATATTCCACTAGATGAACTCCACACAAGCAAAATATGTAAAATTTAAAACAAAGATTGTATGAGAACTGTTTAAATAATAATTGCTTAATATTTAGTCGTATTCACGTTAAACTTAAAAGGAGTTCAATATTTCTTTGATTTGCTTTATATGTTCCACATCAATCCTTCTTGACGAATTACCTAACACCTTCTACATTAAAGCATTTTATCACAAATAACACACACAAAAGACATGCCAAACAGAGACTCAAGCAAGCATTGAATTAAAGCGATGCTACTCTCTGAAATAAAACACATATATGTAAAACCGGCATCATTTCTTGTCTTGCATCATGCCCTCAAAAATATCCCGCCCAAATATTTTAATTCCATGGCAGGTACTTTATTTAGACTTATTTCTGACATTTTCATGAATCTTGTGTTCGTTTTTAATCTGTCCTTATCATTTATTGTTTTATTTTCATTACATTTATTATCCGCCTTTATTCTTATTCGACAAGATATGCAATGCCATATGTTAATGTCATCCTGTCATTAACCACGTTTTAGTTTATCAATCAAGCTCAATTACACTATTATATTTTACCTGTCATGCTTTTAAAAGCCAATCTATGTTCAAATGTTAACTTTTGTTCCGTGCTGCACTGGAGACTTGTCTTTCTTTCTGTAAACATAACTTTGTTCTATTTCTCCTGGTGATGGTTTGATAAAGACACCGACAAGTTGAGGCATTCATTCGGATTTTTTTAAACGCCTTTCTCCAAAAGTCAGCTTGAGTCAATTGTAGAAAGGCATATATTACTATACAATAAAACAATACCATAATACGGATTTAAATGCCAAAAAGTTCAAGTTCAATTTTTATATGAGAAAGTTATTCTATATTTGTCACAAAGTTATTTTAGCACAAATACATCAGAAAACACCTTAACATTCAATACAACCATCTATGTAAGTCTTGATGTCTTGAACTGTAAAAACAGCGGATTGATTTTATCTGTCTTACTCTTCTCATTTATGAAGATCCTACAAGACTGTAAGTCTGGTGAAAACAGCCTTGCATTTTAACGAATCAGGTCAGATCTTATTAAATAACTAAATCATGGTCATAAATCAAGCTTTAGGAAGAATAAAGCTTCAGTTAATTCGAAGGTGATTATTTGTACAGATAACGGCAAAGGAACCTCCCGCTTAATCGTATGAGCCGGGACAGATTATCAAATAATGTCAGGTATAAATTATAGATATTGTTGAACAGTACAAATGAGTGTAGTGTACCAATTATATCGCCTCTTATAATTTCACAGCGTTACGACTTGGTGTCAAGTGACCAATACTGACCGGCATAAATTATAAGTATTTTGGAATATTTGTGAACATTACTCTTATACTTCAGCAAATTTAACACCTCGTATAATCAAATTGGACAGCGAGTAGGTGTGATGTATCCATTAATGACTTGCATTATTAATACATGTTTCCCAACATTTGTCATCATTACTACTGAACTGCAGCGAATAAACACTGCTAATTATTTAATGGTAATTTAATTATTACATACATGTATGTACCAAATAAATATGATCATGCAGTGTAGCAAATTAATTAACTCTTACAAGAAGATACGTCAAATGGTATTTAATTCCGGCAGTTGATTGCCAGACACCAACCATGCCTTGTTAACGAATACAGAAGCCAGTTCTATACGATCAATTCGCTGTCAGTGGCGTGTCCGTTGTGACGGTGATGAAGGTATAACGAGCCGTCTGATCTTCGGTAAACGCCAGTCTCTTTCTGGCGGAGGCAATCAATCAACATAGCCGGCGAGCTAAAAGACTTGATCAGATACAAGGGAAGGTGCCAGAACAGAGTAATTATACCTAGTGCAATAATGAGGAATGACAGACAATATCGAAATCAAATCAATATGTCAGATATCAAAAAATATATAAGTAAGACGATGCAACAGATTATAAATGCCTATCTATAGCTACGCACAGTTTTGATTAAAGATATTCTGTGTCAAACTTAAGTAAGAGATTAGGAAATTTCGGTTTTGGAATATCAACCAGTAAAACCCAAGAGAGAATCACGATTTCGTTTGAAACAGGTTATTAGGATTCAAAAAACACAGGAATCTGAATTGAGAAATCATATCTTGGCTTTGCCTCAGGACACTAGTCAAGTTTAATTTGAAAGCAATTATTCAATATAGGATAATGTAATCTTAACACGTCTATACACTTTTTGTTTCAATCTAGCCAGCCAACTAAAACGTTTTTTCTATCTGAAGATTGTATGTATTGGTTACCCTCTTAATATTTGTAGCTGATCGGTTCACAGATTATTCGATCTGGACGATTGCAAAGCAACTCACTGGCTTCCTCTAAGGTCAATGAGAGGTTATCGATGTGATCGATTGCACATACTGGTCACTTGTAGTTTGGTTCAGTTGGTCAACAGTGTATTATTAGTCGGCCTGAATGCGTAATAATATACATGGCTTTACATCAAGTACTGTTGTATTGTTTTATGAAAGTAAGTTAATGTTCTTAACGCTTGAACACATGGTCAATCATCTTCTTTGAAGCTTTACTTCCTAAAAAATTTGGCGAATAAATTCAAGGTCAAGCTCTTTTAAACAAGTTTGAAGTCAGCGAGACAACAGAAAATTAGTTGACCTAGTCGCACGCAAAAATTATTCGCTCAACATCTGTTTGTCACACAACGCCTGTTTGAAGGCAATAATATACTGAATGTTTGAACGCAATAGTCACCATCTCTTGTTTTTGATCAAGTCATTTAGCTCTTCGACTAGGTTGATTGATTGCCTTCACCAGTAAGTGACTGTCGTTTACAGAAGATATACCCACATCACCGCTTACACCCGAGCCTTTAAAGTCAATTGGTCAAGTGAAAGTTATCTTTCTGAAACAAACACATATACCAGTAATTAGTAACTGGATATTCGTACAGACTGTTTTCTTGAGTTATGTTTGAAGATAGTCAATCAACGGAAAGGTATTTGCGCTGCATCAGTGCATACACTGGCCACTCATGTGTTGTGTAAAGTGAATCGGCCAATAGCAAAGCAAAACGATCCAAAGAATGAATACAATTGTTGCGCATTTGTTTCATGTTTAGCTGTCTAAACTGTCTAAAATAAATCGATCAATTGGAAGTTTGCTATTTGAACGAGTGCATAACGTAATCATTTATTTGTCGTTTAAAAGAAATCCGTCTATATTTATGCCCCAGGTTGCCCCTTAGCATCTAAAAGCACCAAGGCAACAAGAAAGTCCCTCTAGCCATCTGAATATAGGATTTCACGTCGCATTCAATGGTATTTAACTTACTTGACGTCGTATTGTTCATCCAACGCTTCCTCGATTAAACAAGGCTATACTGAGAGAAATCCTTGTTAAAACGCCCCCGCAATTGCCGGAGCCACATCGTGTGACTCACTCATTTAACTGAGATCTAAACGCCTTAATAAACCCGTCACTCTCATCTTGTTTGACGATAATCAGTCAAGCTGATTACTTCATATAGATTATGTGCTACATGCAAAGAACAGCTTGATTTTAACGACATTTACATAGCCGAGTAATATGGATTATTTTATAGATAACCATTTTTATGATATCTTTTTACAAATAGACAAATACCCACGTGTTGTTCTGCTTTAAAATGATACCCTGGATACCATGGATATGCTATTAAAAATTTTTTTAAATGTTGTATCTATAAATAAATGGTCATCTCATAATTGACACTGGTAGCTTAAAACACTGTCAAATATCTTGTTTTTACTAGCAAGGCATACTAGCAAGGGAGATAATTAAACCCATGACAGGCGATACTCTGTTGTCTTAATAGTCGCGACATTGGCATTTTCGCAAGGCACATTTATACATTGCGGTATAACTTAAAGGGTTATTTCTGCCAAACACGCAGACATCACACCATCGAAAGGAACGTTCCGTTTTTGACGCCTTAAGACTCCTGTTGAGATTGTGGACAAGATAAATACAGAGAGAAGATTATAGGCCGCTATGATTTGCCTATGAGAGGTTGACACTCGATCAAAATCTGTGCTAATTAATACGGTGATTCCCTAAAATTGATTGCTTTAATATTTAGAACATATAACATATATACATGAATTCCCTGATGCTGCGATGATCTGTCGTGTATTTGGGTTTTTCAGTGGATTTATTTATACATTTGAGTTCCATATGATAAGCAGATGTCGATTTTGTTCTCAGAAAATAGCCACATATGCGTTTTCTGGCTATGGCAGTTGTGCATTTGATTACCACATTGTGATAAATATTGTTCTTTACATATTATATTCACTTGTAAATTTGTTTTTCAAACTAAACAATTTTACACTAAGTAAAAATGACATTCTCTTTACATACTTGCTGATGGTTTTGAATTTACTTCCCATTTGATAGATAGTTACGTGCTCGTGTTTTCATCACAATTGTCAGTTATGGATTTATTTTCCAAATGATAGCCAGTACCTAATTTACCTGTTCTATGATAATCAGTTGGTAATTAGAATCCACTGTGTGTGTTTTGACCAAAATGCTTTCAGCACTTGTGAGATTTGGTAAATAGTTTCATTGGCCTTGCTATATCCCGAATCGGTCATTATCCAGAATCATGGTAGGTTATTAAATCAACAACTCATTTCCTTGTTAATTGCTGTCCACCAGGTATCTCATTTGGAGGGTAAGCTAAAGCCTAATGGATGAAATTATGCAGATAGCTGCTTTCTGCCCCCAAAATCTGTCTGATTTACACTCTCAGACACAAATGGCTCAAATAGAACCGTTTACGGTCCTACAGTCCTGGTTCTGGTGGAAACCTTTCTGGTTCTGTATAGAACCTCACAGCAATTGTTCTTAGTAGTTCTCCCTTTCTTCTTATATCAACGAACCGTTTTGTTCTGGTAATGGTTCCGCATAAAACCATCCTTTTTCCTGAAGAACTGTCAAAGATCTATTATTTATAAGAGTATAAGGGCAACATCGAATCCATTTGCTGTGGTATTTAGTACTTCACCATTGAGCGCTTATCTAGGATTTGTGTTGTCTGCCGATATGTATTTAGCTATTGTTTGTAGCCTATTACGTCAAGGGGAGTTTCCTACATTCATTTTTGAGCTGGGACATTGTTAATTCTAGTACAATAGCCTCAAGTACAGAATAAATCCCAACGGAAGAAACACATCGGTTAATGCCAACGAGTGACGAGTCTGATGCTACATGTTGCGTACTACAAAACTCCCTCTCTATGAGATCCATTCAGCTGTGGCAACCTTTAATTGCCTTTACAATTGCATAGCATACTTTCCACCAACGACAGGCAATACAACATAATTTAACAGGCGCTACGATACTAAAAAAGAAAATCCTCTCAAAAACGAGGAAGTAACCGAATCCCATTTACGTTATTAATCGAATACATGTCAAACCATGGACGTTAAGTGCATGTCTGTTTGCTGATAATTGATCGAAGTCCAATTTGCGTCTTAAGATCTTTGACCCCGTTGTTTCCAAGCAGCAGGATACCAAATAGCCAATGAATTAATGGAATCAAGAGAAATTGCTAAGCATATTTAAATAGGCTGGTGAAAGAATATCCCTTAATTTACAGCAAAATTTAACGCGACACGGCAAATATTAGCCATGTCAATCAATCTCAATGTTCTTTTGTTATTTGTACCAGGCAGTAAATCTGATTAATTTTTGTCTTCTGATCTAAGCAGCTTTTGTCAGACCGAATATTTTATATTCTATTTGATGTAGTTGAAATCAGACCACTGCGTGAAAACGTAAGCTTATCTTTTCCCTATTAGGCTTCTACTTGTTGTGTCTTGTCAGAGTTTGTTTTGAGCGAAAATCTGAGCGAAGGGGCGGAGGCCCTTTGGGCTAGCACGCCCCCATATCAGTGATATAGTCTTGCCCGTCCCTAACCTTCACTAACCACACCCCAAAACACAGGACCACCCCCTCCCCTTCCCTTCTGTCCCGAATCCGATTTATGCCGATATGAATGTAACGGCCTATACGTCTGTCTACTATCAACAGACTATGCAGCTTTGTGGCTTGAACTAAAATATTTTCCTTTAAACACTTTTGCATTGTTTCGTTACGTTAGTTATATTAAATAAACAAAGTGGTGCCAATAGGAGTGATATGGACAAGGTATTTATTAAAGTAAACTCACGTACAATATACCAGTTCGACAATACTCAGTTTTCCAAACCTGATCTATTATATCTGACTTTCAGGGTAGAGAGACGACTTAGTGTTACTCGAGTTGAAATTTTTCGCGTTGGCATCTAAGCCCATCGATATTCTCGGGTCAAATAGAATAGAAGAGATATCAGGTAACGATAATCCGGTATAACATACACCACCAATCGATTCTGTATTTACCGAGACTAAGAAAACTCTCGTACGCAACGCCAGGCCATTGCACATTCATTTCCACAAACATTCGAGGCGACTTATGCCACAGAACAGCATATAAAGGAAGTGCAAAACAAGATGGGCAGGGTGTATCCTAGAGTCAATGTCTCGACGTATATATTTTGGAATGATACAAGACTAGACTGAATATATCAGAATAGTTTGCCGCATAGCGGTATAACTCATCCCCATTCTGTAGTCCATACAAAGACCTGCCTTTGTACAAATCATTGACATACCTTAATACGTCAGAAGGTATGTGGACGATACTAATATTTTATCTAAAATCTAAATATGTATATCCTTTTTGTTATATTTGCTGCAAAGTGTGATACGCATTGTAAATGGATTCTTTGTCCGGGCATGTACCCACTCAGATTTGCGTACTTGGTCAAGAGCTGCTAGTACTGATATATATTAAATATATTTATTAGGAAAAGCATTTGTTCGAATCTTTACTAACTTACACATTTTCTGAACTTAGAAATCTTTTAAACGTTATCACTGTAATATTTGTTTTCTGTATTCTCACTTTAGTGAATCTCATATATCGCGTATTATTGAATGTCTAGAGTTTTGCATAATTATTGTGTGTTATACGCTTGAGAGTCTACAGTTTTGCATAATTATTGTGTGTTATACTCTTGAGAGACCTATGTGTCGGCTTCTGAACCATCTCAGAACTTATAAAAAAACCTCGATTCTCGCTGCCTTTTATAGTTTTCTGTAAATCTAGAAATTGATTGAGCCCACAACAATTGATGAAGGAAATTATAGAGGGATACAACATGTATACTTGTAAACCATATATTTGGTGAATAAATCTGAATAGTATTGAATTGCATACGCATGGGGTGTACTGGATTAACACTATCTAATGTACGATACAATGTTCCACGATAATCATGGCGGTTCGTCTGTGGTAATGTTATCATGCTATTTATTAGTCACCAAGGGAGATGCATGGGTACTACAAAGCAGCAATCATACCAACATACGCCCTGCAATAATTCTTTGGGGAGAGACGAACAGTAGCAAACACATATCAATGTTAAACAAAGATCAGCGAGATAGACAATCGAATATTTGGGGCAATGCACATTCAAATATTTTAATGCTAAGAACTTATCTGATGAATTAGGTAGGGTATGCCTTTTAATGTCATTTTGATGCAGCAGACTACAAAGGACTAGATTTATTTTCTTGAATTCGTGGCAGATGTGTCAGTCACTACATGAAGAGACTTAAACAATAATAGGCCTACGATCTGTTTTAAGACCGCTCAACGGAATCACCTGAAGTTATAGTCGAGCTTTTCCGTTATTGGATGCCAATTAAATCTTTCGTGTCGTCCATGACTGTCTTACTATACATTAACACTCTTGCATTAATACCATTCTTATATGTTTGACCAAATCATCAGAGCGAAAATGAATACCACGAAACAGTATACGGAACATTTATGCCGTTTACAACAGTAGGCTCGGCTCCTGGTTGGTATATCGATTGCTGTCTGACTATTAATGGATTAAACATTTACTAATCAGAGCAGTTCCAGTCTGAAGAAGACAGCGCACATAGGCACGTAGTACTGTAATCATGCCGTTTCAACAGACATGCTAGACAGGGGATCTCTCAGGGTTCCGACAATATGAGCCCGATACAATACAAAATGGCCATGAGCTGACACAAAGGCACCATTTAATCTCAAATGCCTTCTTTGTAAGATTGGAAATTGGTTTCATTCTGTTATTTTGTTCGCCAACAAATGTGTAATCTGGAAATCTCGAAGTTAGTCACAGAGGATTTTTTGCTTTGTAGAGACATCTATTATAGAAGACTCTAATGCAGTTGAGTGGCAATCTCAGGCATCGTGTCCTTTTCATAACGTATCCCATTGACTCTCCCTTTGTATTCCAGAGACAATGCTTCATTCTACATAACAGCTGTATATTATTATTCCTGTAAAACATCACTCGTCGATCAAAAAATCCAAAAGATAGGAAAGGAAAACAGGCGGACAGCTTTGGATGGCTGCTAAATTATATGAAACTATAATAACTAAGCATTGGACAATACATATCAAACTATTTTATATATATTTGGTATAGCAAAAAAAGGTTGGCTTGTTTAAAGGAACCCATATATGAGAATTTTTGGGCCCCAGGGCCCCGTAACATAAGGTTTTTACACATCACCAAAGGCCCTATGAAAGTCATAATGGGGCCCTTTCATTAAACCTAGTCCTACCTCTGTGGGCGATGCCCTTTCAACTTATGGGCACCTAAACGTGTGGGCGCCGCGCTGGTTGACCCTCCCCACCACTCCACCACTATCCCTCCGTCCTCTCAGTTGGCCTATTGTAAGGTTTTTGCTGTCAATTGTCAGAACTTTAGCAACTTAACGACCTTTCAACTTGTGAACACCTAAAGTTACCTAAAGTTACGGGCGCCGGCTGACCCTCCCGATTACCCACTATCCTTCCCTTCTCTAAGTTGGTTGTAACGTTTTTGTTGTCAATTCTCAGAATTTTAGTAACGCAATGACCTTTCCCTCCACAGGCAAATGGAAACCAGAAACGATACAATTGTCTGCCCAGAAGGCTGAGATGGATAAAAAACTCATTGGAAATAACACGGCACAGAACAAGATGGACACCCAGAAAAGTGCTATCGAAGATAAAAATCGGACACGATCTAAACGTTGTGTTACAAAAACTTGCAAGATAAAACAACAGGTCGAAGGTAGCTAAATAAACAACATGTCCATAAGTTTCAATAAATGGAAATTTGATACCAGTCGTGTATTG
>JAVFBX010217071.1:0-10000 GCA_034783855.1 Mopalia kennerleyi | reverse complement strand
CCTTCATCTAAATCATACTCGCAAGTCTACCTGCAACGTCCTAAATTTGAAAGTAGACTCGTCCAATTCTTGACAAAATTTGTTTCGATTACCTTTAAAGACGATACCATCTAAAGTGTATACGTTATTTATTACTGTGGTGGTTATATTTCTGATTTCAAGGACACAGGAGCTGCAAATAGACTGGTGAGTACACGATAATACATACCAGCTTCGTAACCGAGAATTGCCCTTAGGCTATATATGCATATGAATTCTCGGTTATATCGGGACTAGTATGTCCCATGTTAAAGGTAGGTTGGAAATGAATCGGTTTCAATGCCACGTAATTTAGGCAACTAGAAAGTGTGTGGGTTCCATTTGTATTCACTACTGGATATTAAATGTAGTTGGGGGTGAGACAACAGAAAGTGGCGCCACTTTATTGTTTTGACATCAGAACTCCTAAACTCATGTTCATGCCCGTATATATATATATAACCGTTTAGTAATATCAACAAACATTATTTGAACGCAGTACCTGTGTGAATTATTTCTCAGAAAAGTTCAAGTGTGAGCCAGTCACAAATGTATTATTTTTATATGCACTTAATAAAGCATAACAAATTTCAGGTTTAAAAAAAAAATCGGACAACCATCCTTACACAACAGCTGCAGTTCCCCCTATAGCACAAGCTCATGTTTACTGTAGTTTTGAATCTAATGAGCTCACCTTTCGTTTTGATTTAATGCTTTCTATCTGCCTGGGCGTCTTTTCTCCAATACTCCTGCTGTGCCACAGGTATATCCCAACAATGATGTAAGCAATCGCCAATATAGCCATGGGCAGGAAATAGTTTAAAACCAATAACGCAATGTTGTAACTGGGGAAGATAAAGCAAACACCGTATCGATTAGCAGCAAATACATATATCAACTTTTTTATTTGTAGCTTATTCAAATTAAACCTGACAAGGACGAGGGCTGTTTTGATTAAAATCTAATTACATTGTTCATGGTGATTGTTTATTTCATAACCATTGTGTTTAAATAAGCAGTTAATAAATCGTATTGAACATTGCACATTGTTTTGGTAAATAGTGCTGACAGAGATTGAACTTATTGAATTACTCTTCTTCCACCGACATTGTACCGTGTTAGACGGCTCAGTTAACAGCCAACCTGTTAGGGCCGTGGAAATTATATTTCCGCTAATCATGTATGATCGTCAAGGTATTTGGATGGATACGTCAACGGGAGCACGTTCAAAGGCGAACAGATTTTATTTTTCTGGTACATAGCAGGTTTCCTGAGAGACCGTCCGTCTGGAAACTAAAGGAGTTGAGGTGGTAAACCACCAAACGACAGGATACTCAAACAAAAGAGCATGCCAGAATCCACTCACAATTGATTACCACTTCCAATCTCACCAATGGCAAGCCAATTTCAAGAATATTATTTCTTTCACAGTCTGGCAAAGACTCCAGCGGATCGATCATATTTAGCTTCGGGAGAGTGCACATTTGAAGAGATTCTCCACTTAGTTTGAAGATTCCTCATTAAATCGGAGAACAACTTACATGAAATCCATGGTTTTGTACACGCCGTCCGGCCACTCCAATATACACACTGTTCGGGGTAAGCCGTCTGTGTACTGGAAAGTGTATGTAGTGGCGTACAGCAAATTTGGCAGCGATATTCCGATGGATGTCACCCAAATAGCGTTGATAATAAAGATAACAACGTGTTCCGGCCACCGGGGCTTGAGTGGATGGATAATAGCCATGTATCTGAGAAATTTACAAAGGAAATAACATCAACACCGGCTTGACATTAACACGTAAAGTAGGAGCGGGCACTCTTACTGGTAATTTAGCGAACAATAATATTACATGGCTAGTTACAAATTCTGAATTGTAATCCCATTTTCAAATTATCATAAACATTTGTGTCGATTGATAACAAACACCTCTTATTCATTCACCATTACAGCGGCATGTAATTATACAAATTTATTCATCGACACTGAATTTCCGACTTGGTTTTTAATGGGTTTGACATCAACTTATAATTCACTTTGAGTTAATGACATACAATGAATCTTTCACATCTCTGCTGTCTATCCTGCCCATCAGTCTACTTTAACTGGTCTTAATTGACTTGACACTAAATAATGTACTGTAGCTTTTTCGACAGTCATTGCCTTTTTTGTGGTTAAGACGAAATTAAAAAGTAATAGCACTACCACACCTGAAGATTAAGGAAATGAACAAAGAAATGTCGCTGAATGTTATTGGTAACTTCTCGAAAAAAGTTAATAACAAATTGGTAACTTCTCGAAAAAAGTTAATAACAATTTGCATGTTATTGAAAACATGTCACCACCGTACAAATATATACTTGGGTATAAATTTAAAATAAAGCGCACTGCACAATGGTAATTTATTATTTGCCCGATGTCAAACCAACTGGATTTAGTCCCTAATAAAGATCATTCGCCCGCATTATTGTGGAATGAAGACTAGGTGAAACTTACAACTTTCTGGTTACTGATATAACGACGCACATACGGTTCGGCGGAATCGATCTCGCGACCCCACAGGTGAGAAAATGTGTGGTTAGTCTTCTCGTCCGAACAGACTGGCGGATGGTTGGAGGGAGCTTCATGTTGCCCTGGTGCTTCCTGAGCTAAAGAGGAACAGGAAGCCGATACGTTTGTGATGTATTTGTATTGTCCTGTGCGTGTAGTATTTTTGTCCTGTGATGTTCTTGTTTGTCGCCATTGAAATCAAGGGGTTGTTTCATCATGTTAGCGAATTAACCTTAAGTTCTGCGCTGAACCCCAATCAAACAAAAAAATCGTGCAGAGTGCACGTGACTAATAAATTTTGAAATTCAAAAGTGTTTTATCGTAATCATTATTAGAGTAAAGCGCTCTGAAAATACCAAAGACTTCTGTTGAAATGAAATTTGTATAATAAGAAACTCAAGAAAAAATATATTATATTATTGAAACACAATCAAGACAGTAGCATATTCCTGATAATCCACAAATGTATTATTGCAATCATTTATTACAATACGATACTGTTGGCCATTCAAGAGTGTACTGTTGTCTTATGAATGTATTACAATAGAACACTTCAGCAGTAGAAGGTGTTTATTTGTAACCTGACCGTTTCAACATTATGGAACTAATAACAATATATATTTGATCAAACAATTACCCGGTTAATAGCCTGGTTAGACATAGAGATAAACAAAATATGTGGGCAGAAGCGGTGTCAAATGATTGTTTGATTAGGGTTTATGTCACTCAAATGGCAGCCTGCCAGCCCAACGGCCAAACCACCCTCGGCACCACTGGCAACAGAGACACTAAATTCAGAAGATATCAGCTCCGAGAGCAGCAGGCAGGTATCTAATATTCTCCTAAACAATTGAGCCTGTGCCGGAAAATTTGTGTGCAACATATACTTTTTATACCTGCTTTTGTCAGTTAACTTTTCTGTTCTGATATCAACACATCTTACACCTCTACCCGTGACAATTTGGACGTCGCCACTCTTTATGCTTTTTGCTGTCCAAATATACTAGACTAATTTTGCCACATTTTGAGGTGATCTCGTGTCGTGTAATATTGGGGTTACCATACCACAGCAAGGCAAGGATAACATTACTCAAACGCAGTTTATTTCAATGTTATAGGTGAGAGAGAAAACAAGAACAGCATGGCGTTAAACCAACCGAAAAGATAACAGTGTATATTTGTTAGTTTCTCGCGTTCTCGTCATACCTTGTGCTGGGTTTGATGTTCTACGGGTTCGACGCTAAATATTAGCCTATCAGACAAACACATACACCATGAGCAAAACAAACAGATTCGGATCTTTGTTGCGTTCTATGTATCTGATATGTTGTGTTGGTTGTACAGACAACGAAACTCAAGATCGTGTTGAGTCCCATAGTACCGTAAGCCCGCGTCATGCAGCATAATGGCAATATAACCCGGAACCTGGTTGTTTCTTGCGTTGATCTAATCTAATTACCAGACCTGCCTCCCCTTAACAAATTTCTGTGTACAAAAGAGTATTTTCTTTCCATTTTGGGTATTTTTGTGTTACATCATAATACAGAATATTAGCTTTTGAACGTATTCTGATGGCCTATTGGTGTACTTCACATAACCTATGTATCTACAAAATGCTCCAGAATACATCGGGTAGGCAGGTCTGAATTAAGTACCAGCCACGGGTTTGATTCCCTGCCGGCCCTCATAGTATATGACCGAATCGCATAATGTGACTTGTATTTTCCAGCTTACCACCGTATTTTAAACAAGAAACAGTGTGAAATGGGCAATCGGTTGTCATATAAGTAAAATACAATTGAGTACGACGCTAAACTCCAATCAAAAAAAAATACAAATGTTTTTTTTGGAAAGTTTAAAGCATAAAAAAGTTCAAACATAACGAATAGACCGTTTTGTTCCACATTGTAAGACGAACATGCGGACTTTTATGATTGATTTCTTTTTAGCGTTATAGTGATTGAAAATGTACCGCTCCAGCCGTTTAGAATTGCCTTAACAGTCTGTGGTTTTCACATATCCAGCTGTATGATTTAACCGTATTATGAAAAAGGTTTAAGATGTTTCCCTGTCGTTGGACCTACTATATGTGCAAATTAAAGGCAACTAATTAATAAACATTTTATGGTATCGACGATCGGTTTCACAGCTGTAATGGTATCGCTTGTTGCCCATATCGATATGGCTAGCCTAATTAGCATCTTTATAATAGCCAGTGGCGGATTATCTTTTGATGAAACAAAAAAATGCTCCCAAACTAATTAATCTTTAGCGATAAATTGCTGTAAATGCTGTAAACTACGTCAGAACAGAAGGGGTCAATATCATAAAGTAATGTATCTTCTGTCAAAAGTTGATAGAAATACTGAATTGAGATGGCAAAACGAGTTGTGAATTGAGGCATGAGAGATACGTTATTCAATTACCACAAAAACTGGAATTGATTTTACGTCGGAACAGGTCATCACGCTAAAGTGCACAATCGGTCAGCTGGCAAATAGGCTCTGATACTCTATCATTAGACCAGTTGGGCTGCTTTAAGAGCCAGTGTATCACAATATCTCGTCACGATTTAAGAGCCAATAACGGCTGGAGAGGTGGATCAAGATGTTAAGACCTTCTCGGGAACTGATCGACCTGTCAGTGATCCAGTGTAATATGAACTCTGCCGTCTAGTAACTTTACATGGATTCGTCTGCTTTCATCAACAACAACAACTTGTGGCATTTTAATGTCGTTGATTTTTGTACGGATATGATTTTTTATATTCTTATATTTTGATTATACAGACTAACCAACATATAATAAAAACATGATGTGTTATTGTATTCTGCAACACAAGTCCAAAAATAAATGACTAATTCAAATTGTAACATGTCCATGGTTTATTTTAACATCACCAGGCGGTTTCCAGGTGAGGACAAAATACATCTGGAATATTCTTGAACAAGCGTGTGTGTGTGTACCTCTCCATTAAAACAAAACATACTTTTTATATTTTTAAAACACGTTAAATGACGGCATGGACAAATGACTGTACTGTGCAGGTTGTATCTACGCTGTGGAGAGAATTTTCATTTTTTTCTTCAATTTAATATCCAAGATAATTCAAACCAATAGCACCCTTGTCACCAACCATCACAAAGAGAATTAAATTAAACTGAAAAGGACACACCCATTTATATCAACACAATAAATGTTTCATTTTAGATGAAAACAGTTTATATTAAATATTGCTACTGGTAGACAAGGAGTTGTAACCATGCAGGCTTTTAGATTGTCATCCAATTCGAAGGTAAAAAACAGGATTGACGGTTCATTAAAACAATTATCCTGAGCATTTGTGTGAGTGATATAGAGTGAACATGTTTTAAACAAAACTTTCAATATAAAACTGACAAAAATGCATTATCCTACCTGTCCAGTGCTATGGCCACAAATGTGAACACACTTGCCGATATGGTGCAGGGAGAAATGAACATACTGAATTTGCAATAATCTGCTCCAAATGGCCAGTTGGAATAAAGCAGGTAAACGGTATTGAACGATGTGTTGAGCACGGATATTAAACCATCCGCAATGGCTAAGTTCACCAAGAAATAGTTTGTAACTGTTCTCATACGTTTGTGTGCCAGTACAATCCAAATCACAATAAAGTTCCCAACTACTGCTACAATAAACATTGCAACAAACGGTATGATAAACAACAGTTGTTGCCACCAAGGTAAAATATATGGGTTTTTCCCCACGACATTCAATTCGTTATTAGCAATTGTTGTAGTGATATTGCTATATACACCCGTAGAGTTAAAATAACGCTGAAGTGGCACTACATTGACGTCTTCTAAATCCATCTTGTGTTTGTATCCTGAACACTTTCTCCTGATTTTTCTCCGATTTGCTGAAAATATTCAAATGTTTACAGAAAACTTTGACTTACGGTTGATCCTTTCTCAAAATATTATATTATAAAGCAAAATCAATATAAGTTGACCTGAGTCACTGAATCTTGTGTCTGTAGGATTGCCGAGGCTAGTTGATATTCAAGTAAAATTTAACTGCATGGTTAACAATGAGCTTTCAAGTCTTTATGATCCTTCATAAGTAACAGGTCTTTGATTCACCAGCACAACTAATAGAAGTCTATGTAAACCATCGCAAAGGGTGAAAATCAATTGAGAACATCATATGCCCGTGCTGTTACGGAAAGTTTCAGTAACTCGCCGTTCACTCAGCGACAAGCTGAAGACTGCGGCGAAATGACACTGCCTTTACGGTTGCTCTCGCGTATTATCGGAAAGTCAGCTTCCGCAGTCTGTGGTCGGCACACTGCGGATCAGTCACAAACTGAAGTGTCGCGTTACGTCACACGATGGCCAGCCATCGCGTGGATCAATACAGTCTTTGAAAACAAAAAAAGATAACTGAGACGCGGGACCGCTAGAAGGCATAAAGGGCTTATCGTTGGATCGCAAGATTTGGTACATTTGGTATTGGCATCTGAACAAAGTCCATCTAAATCATCCGCACAGCTTTGTACAATCGCCCCTTTTACTATCCAAGCGTCTTCGGCAGAAGTCCACACACTATGCCTCGCATCAGACAGGACTGTTCCACATACCTTTAGCCGCGAGGAAACTAAGGCCTCTGCGATAAAGTTAATGCTGTTTAGACACGATCTACAAAACCAACCAATGCCCGGATTTTGGATTTAATTTGATTCTTGGAGCGGTGATTATTAAGATCCCCTCAATGTTT
Organism: Mopalia kennerleyi; assembly: GCA_034783855.1. Taxonomy (NCBI): domain Eukaryota; kingdom Metazoa; phylum Mollusca; class Polyplacophora; order Chitonida; family Mopaliidae; genus Mopalia; species Mopalia kennerleyi. The sequence goes on along the minus strand of JAVFBX010217071.1, from coordinate 2,673 downwards.
TAACATTTCCCGTCGTAGCATTGAGAGCTGTAAACTTCTAGCCAAAGGCAGTAGGCGAATTGGCGGAGAAAGACGGCAATGTTTTATAACTATACTCCTTTGGTTGTTACACCACGATCACTGTACAACAGGCACTGCTGTGTAGAGCGCTAAAAACATAATGTTGTGAATGTAATAACTACTGTTAATAAGTTGATGAAATGTTAGGGAGAGAAAACATAAAGTTGATATAAACGAGCTGTCGTAATATACACTACATAATTATATCTCACAAAATGTTATCTGAATGTTAGAACTTAAAGCATCAGTATGCTTTTAGTTATGTTGACTACATAAATCTTTTTAATGGTGAAAATGGCGTATTGTCTTCACTAGATATCACTTACAGGACTTGCACAATCTAATTAAAATCAGATCTCAAAATGCTCCCCCTGGTTTTGTTTGTCGCTATATTGAGATCTGAGGCAATCACTCTACAAATGCTGTTCAATAAGGTCCAGCTAACTGGGGTTCACGAAAGGTCACAGTTTGAGTTGTCCAATAAAAACACAGATAACACGGGGCCGTGGTAAACAACGAATTCAACCAAAACAAGCAGAAGTTGTCCGATTTTCATCTGCGTTAATGTTGTAAGCTGCATATAAACAAGGAAAAATCACATTCCACTCAAAATGTATTTTTTTTAATGGTGTTTGTTGAATGTGCGTGCATCTATCCGTTGGTCATGTAAAAATACGCAGTCGGGAAACTTCGGTTCGTCAGCGGAAATCTTCGGCTTTTAAAAACCAGAATTGAGAAGCAGCTCTGTGGCTGGTAACCAATCTAAGTAACCAATCTACATTGTAGGTGGGGTGATTGCGTTATACCTCAATATAAGCGACAAACAAAACATGGGGAGCGTTTTTGAGATCTGATTTTAATTTAGACTGAGTTTTGACGTAAACTTTGAAATTCTACGTACTTTGACTACATTTGAATCGTTTGTTCGTTCTATATAAGGGGTGGTTAACTTAAGAAACGACGTTAAGCATTGGATAGAGTGTGGACTTTGCTATCAAATAAGACTATTTTGGTATTTTTTGCGATTTATTTTACAATTCTTATTCGCTGTTGCAAGTTAGCTACTCCATTACAACTTTAAAAATACAATGGGATCGGGCATTTGATCAATGGCATCGGAAGCTCCGAATTCATACATTACCGCAGAGGGCATTTGAGCCATTTTAGGGGCACAATTTAATAGCTTTGTGATTTTTATCAATTTACATTTTGAATAAGAAAATGTTGCTATAAACAAATGTGTCTGAATGACATAGCAAATTAGTCTAGACAGAAAAGACCCAAAGAAAAGTCTTCTTATCTCATTAACTCACTGATGGGCTCACTGACGTATATAAAGGCTTCCTTTAGGTACATTTTATGTGTAGTTTATATTCATACATACGTGAATGAATGTAGGCCTACAGGAATACATCATTTGAATTGTATAAGCATCGCAGATACACTGTAGGCCTTTGCATAGGGTGCCGATATGAAATGAAGATCGTAAACTTCTTACTTGAAAAATACATATTTTGTAGGAGGGGAAATTATTGGGGGGCCAGATATACCCTTGGCCCTCTTGTTTTTATTATTGTCGCTCCTGGCCCTAGGTCCCGCCTATCTCAAGAGTTGGAAATTGATCCGCCTCTATCGCCGGCTTTCAAAACAGATATCTGTTTCTTCTCTGATTTGTTTTATATAAGTTTCTCACCCGAGGTGACACGTTTAAGTTATCTCCCTTTGCAATAATAAGATTGAAAACCATCGTAATAGAAATATGGCAAGTAGGTACAGTACTAGTCATTGTTTTCAGTGTATCTAAAAAAAATCAGAGAAAAATCATATATACGTTTTAAGAGACCGGCGATAGCGCCGGATCAATTCCCAACTTTAATTCACCACGGTGAGATATGCGTACGTATAGCAGGGCTCTTCACATACTGATCCTTATACAACTGTCATTATTGGCACATTATAAAACACAAAACCCACGCTAATTCCATCATTAGTTGACTTTATTCGTTGTTATGACGCCTCAGACTGTCAACTGGTAGGCCAAACGAGAACAGATGTCTACCAGCTAGATGCGCGCCGTGTCTGTGATGTCTTTCTTTCACATCACAGACTGAAAGTCGACGCGAAAGGGAGCTAACTGGCGACCAGCTTTTGTCGCATCGCAGGATTGCTCTCTCTGTCCCCCTACACTGAGAACCGTACAGTTTATACTAAGACTCAGTTTATTTCCAGTTTGGTCTAAATTAGTTGAAAATCTTTTTTCTTTATCAATAAGCTATTTGATAAAGTTCAGGAACTATATGAAATAAATATTTGTTTGTTAACAAACTAAATTCGACTTGTTGGACACACGAAAACATGTTCTTACGGGTCTCATTCTCGCGCTAACACATGATCGAAACTAGTTTCGTTTTCAAAATAGATACCGCGTGATCTTCAGTCTTGTGACTGCAGTCGTGATTGGATTAGATGTAAGTGGGACTCCATTCAAACCTGTACTACAAATCGGGTTATCAATCTGCTTTTTAAACAATCACAATGGCGTTGACAATTCTGGTTTCGTGTGTAATTGTGAGTTGTTTGCTGCTGACGTCGAAAGTCGATGCAAAACCCGGC
>JAVFBX010217070.1:0-21408 GCA_034783855.1 Mopalia kennerleyi | reverse complement strand
TATTAAGTGTTTCCTCCTGTTGTTTACAGCCAAGCTCTAACATCTCTTCATACGTGTCCACCATACAGTCTATCAGGTATGGGGAGCGATACCGGTCATCAAACAGCTCTTGACAGAAGTCCACCAGACCAGGGTATGTACTTAACTCCTTGTCTAATAGTAACCTGAGGATATCAGTACAAGGCTATTCATACAGTCTTTCTTTTTCCTGATATATTTGTTTGTTTGATTGGGGATTTACGTCGTACTGAAGGTTATTTCACTCACATAATGGGTGAAGGAAACAAACAAAAACATCACAGGACAATACAAAGACATAACAAACATACCGCTTCTTTTTTCTGAAGACAAGGTCAAAGGGTATGTTACCTTTATCACTGCAGTATATTCTAACACTAAATTTCCAAACTCTAACAAGCACAAAACGTGTTTGTTATACTGCTCTTTTGTTTGTACTTAAGGTCTTGCTGGACCCCTTGGGCTCAAAATGAACCAAATTTTTTTTTATCGCTTAGATTAAAAGTAAGGAATTCAAACTATATGTCGGTGAAAAACATAAATCGAAATTCTATTTACAAACAGTTCTATTTAAGCCTATAATTTAGATTCCCCATGATCAAGTATGCAAGTCGCAAAACTTTAATTGCCTGTTTCTGGCACTTCACTTTTAAGCCGACACTATATTTTTCATGGCACATTTCTAGAAAACTATTCATGGTAGAGACGTCAAATTTGTTGCATTGTAAAGAGCTAGATGCGATCTAGTAAACCGTGCCTCATTTTTTAAAAGTTCTTCCTACATTTTTTTAAATTTTTACTGAAACTCATATTTTACATTTTTATTAGACTTTTCAAGGTAGACTAGACAAAAATATCCACTGTGATTGATCTAAGCAAAATGTAAAAAAAATGAGGCACTGTTTACTAGTTAAAGGACCATTCTACTAGATCATCTAATTTATAGCGTCTTATCGTTATTTTACTTCGAGAAATTTGCATTGAAAAATGACGTCTATTTTTTTCTATTGACATTTACTTATTTTGCAATATTTTTACATATTCGTAATCCTAAGTAATCAGGCTTTTCAAAAATATATACATATATATGGTACAGACTTATATTCGTCTACATGATAGACTAAACACAACAGGTGTTCTGCAAATCGACCAAGGGGTCCAGCAAGACCTTAAGGTAAAACATGACTAACTGTTATTTAATAACAACACTGTTGAAAATGGCACAAATGTACATTGTGTTTGTTTGTATTGTTTGCTTATTCGTTAATTGACAAACTCAAGTCGTTAATGGTATGGATTCACGTAGTTTTGTTTGAATTTGTTTTAAGGGGGTGGTGGGTGGTCAAAATTTGTTCAGTTAGTTAGATACCGGACAAACTATAAAACAGATTAGGGTTATTTGTGATTACCATTGGTGTAATTAGCAGTGATTCCAATCATCAAAGAAAACGGGTTATTTTTGTTCATGGTTCCTCGAAAGTGGAGATGTTATGAAAACGCTGGGAAATAATAGTAACATGTTAGCGCTTTACTGTAAAAACAAATCGGCAATTGAAATATGCGGATGTTTTAAAGAAGACTGTTGTAAAAGATGTTATAGGCTGATAGCATTTGTCTGGTATTCTCAGTCTTCATGACTTTTATTGACCATGCTTTTCGCACAAGCCCGGCGACCGTTTGACATCATTTTCACAATCAGACAGACTCTGACGAAGTTTATTCCTTAATGGCCGAATAGCCGCTTTCATTGGCAGTGACCTAAAAGTCACGTTCATCTATTTGGAAACTCAGTAAGAAGCGAAATGAGCCAATCCTAGATCAGGCTGAGACTAACTTGTAATGAGGTGGGAATAGCGGCGCCGCTAGAAACTACCAGCCCAGCCACGATCTAATGATTTGCATGAGCGGCGATCAACTCGGAATTAACTCCAACTCCTCTTAACAGTCAGATTTTTTTGGTAGACGATAAATGCTTCTGATGAACCAGCGATCTATAAACAGTACTTTATCAAGGCCATTCAGATTAGCATTTGTACAAGATCGACTTCCTTCTACTTGTTTACCACGCAATGGAAACCTTTCAGATATATGCAAGGAGCGTTTGGAATAGGGATAAGAGAGTTCCAAATCCGATCAACTACCACTGAATGTGTTTATCGTCTAACACGCAAAATGACCATTAACCGTGTGTGCAAAAAGCTAGCGGCATGAATTGTTTAATTCCTTCTAACGTAGGTTAGTAATATCAGCTGGGATTTTCCATGTCTCTGATGGTTGATACACCCAGAGGAAACCTCCCTTCGCCTTCCATTCTCACCAATCACACCTAGCTCATAAACATGTATACCTCCACATTAATTTTGCCTAAATAAATGTCCAACTTTTGACAATAAGCTTGCTCTATATATTTTTGTTTTATTGAAGCTGTGCTTATGTATTGTCCTGAAAGACACCCCATACTCTGTGTGTCTGTTTTATTTTATACAAAATGGTAAATGCTGGAGATATTTGTTAGTGTGTTGTTGTCTTATCTATTTGCCTGATACGTCCGTTTCCTGATCCGTTGGTTTACTATCTCAGCAGAACACTGTAAGTTAGTCAAAGTGCGAAGCCTGTCTGTTATTTGTGTGTAATACAAATATGCTGTCCGTCATTGGACCAGTGTTCCAGGTATTAATTTTTAAAAAATTTAACAAATGCATATTTGTTGTTTTTTTTTCACAGATTGTCAGTGGCGTTGTCATCATTTTCCAAGAATGGTTGCTAAGGATATATATCTAATCTCTGTAAAAGAAGTACCCAAGCTTCCCCAAGCCAAGCCCAGGTACGAAATGTAATCACTTTGCATTTAATGTCTTTTAACCGTCATCTAATAGCGTTCTCGAATGACAAACTAAGTTAATTGCTTTATGAAATGTAGATAACATAGAACAGCAAGATTTGACTATATGCATTAATAAAACCATCGTAATTCTGTAATTCGAAAAAGACAGATAATGTCTAAATAAATATAAAATCTTAATGGCCAGCCAGAATAAACATAATTCGTAGCGTTTCTATTTCTTATAGATTTTCAGAAGTAAAGTAGGGATATTATTTATTTATCTTTAGAACCTATCGATCAGCGAGAAAACATCTTGTATTTGTGGAAAACCAAACCAGGCTCACAGTTCATGGCAACCATTAAACCCTTTATGAGGAATAACCTTTTTATTTATTTAGTCATAAACAGAGAGAAAGCAATTTCCTAAAGACCGTTTAAAAGAAAATATGTGACACCGATGTAACCATGTTCCAGAATTAATGGCTTTTTCTGTGCGTTCCACGCAACACGTCTAGAGAGATATTACTTCTGCATCACTACATTTTCGTCCTTATTACTTAAAAATATTTCATCGGTATTGCAGAAAAAAAATAGATACATATTATTTTTTCTTTCCAGAACGAAGTGATATCAGGTCAAAGTGTCAAGAATAATGGCGTCGATACTAAGGAGTCCCAACCCACTGGCATTACGCGTTCCTCTCAACTCTACAATTCTAGAACTTTTAAATGGGTCAGACTATTCCCCAGGTACTATATGGGACCCATGGCCATGCAACGCTAGCGAGACGGAATGCAAAGAGTCCTATTTTAACTACACCGATCTAAACAATACGGTTACAGGTATTGTTGAGCCCCCGTTTCCGCTATGGACTACTGTTATATTCGGAGTTTTAGCTGGATTTGGTAGTCTTATGACAGTGTTAGGAAATTTATTAGTGGTTGTATCGTTCTTTTTGGAGAGAGCCATACGTCAACCAACTAACTATTTCATAGCTTCTCTTGCCCTCTCTGATTTACTTATTGGAACGTTTTCAATGCCTCTCTTAACCACCTATTTGCTGTTGGGCTACTGGCCCTTTGGTCCCTGGATATGTGATTTGTGGCTTGCTTTAGATTGGACCGTATGCTTAGCTTCCCAATACACAGTTTTCTCAATAACAGCTGATCGTTTTTGTTCGGTGAAAATTCCTGCCAAATATCGGAACTGGAGATCTGATCGGAAAGTTCGAGTAATAGTCGCGGTTATATGGATTTTACCCACCTTTGTATTCTTTACTTCAATTATAGGCTGGCAGTTTTTCGTTGGAGAACGAACCCTCACAGATACCGAATGCGATGTCCAGTTTATGAGCAACCCTTTGTTTCTAATCTTATTAACAGTAGTCTATTTCTGGATAACACTTGTAGTTATGTGCATTCTATACACAGGTATTTACATGGTAGCGTTAGATCTTCAAAGGAAATCAGAAGCTAAGCAAAAGAAAATGAACAACGCTATCGGAATGATGTCACAACAACTCCGTCTGGGTCTGACGCTAGCACGCGCCACAGCCATGCAGCAGACAGACTCTGCTAACCGCCAACCGGAAGCCGTCAATAACGGTAGTCCTGCGCAACAAGGTGTCACTACCACTAGTTTCACAAGCAGTAATAAAAATACAGCTGACCGCGATGAAGACCGGTCAAGTAGCCCAGCTTTTCCCTCAGACGAAGAGAACAGCAGTCAGTCTTCAGCCATCCCTAAAAAACCGCACCATCACCACCATGCGAAACAAGCATCTGGTAAAGGGAAGAAATCTCGATCTGCAAAATCTTCTTGTGACTGCGATGAAATGAAATCCTTAGTTCCTAAAAAATCTAGTAGATCGTTAAGTGGTGTCCCCAAGCTGGGCATGTCAAAAAGTCACGTGAAACCAGTTGAGAACAACAAGGACGTAACCGAGGAAGTAAAGGTAGCACTTCTCCCTCCGACAGAAACATTGTCGATATCCGATAATATTTCGTCCAAAAACGTTACATTTGAGGACGAAAGTGGTTTGTTAGAGACTAACTTAGATTCGTTGGATAACGAAAGCAGTAAACTGGATACTGCTTTTGAAAATCCCATTCAAAAGTCATCTAACAGAAATATGCAAGATCTTATGAGTTTTAATGATAAACTTGGAGACAAAAATGTCAAAAATATGAACTCACCACCCGAGAAGAAATCAACTGCTTGCCCTAATGCCATTTTACGTGGATCGAAGTATATTGATCCAGAAAGTATGAAAATGATTACTTCGGAAAATATTAGACTGCTAGGGGATTCATCCGCTCAGTTCATAGAAGATATAAAGATGAACCCAGAGGAAGAGGAAGAAGATGTATTCAATTCATCTAATTCCTCTCCAATATGGCAGCGGCGGCCATGTTTAGCACAGTTTGAAAAGTCCCCAGTATGTACTGTCCCATCAGAGACAGTCAGTCAAACGACTGTAGAAGTGAACGTAGACAAACCGAGCACGAGTTCGGAGAGTGCTCGGCCTGTGTCAATGGCTAGTGTTCAACTTGACGTGCTCGATGACGAAGACATTGATAAGGAATGTGCTCAAATTTCACAAATGTCCAACATTAAACCGCCTGGAATGGAAGATAATAATTTAGATAGGACACCCTCCAAACGAAGCAAGTTGGGTAGCCCACTTAAAAACTTGGTAAAGACAGTCAGTGCTAAAAAAGCCAAGAGACGTTCAAAACGAGACAAAACTAAGACCAAGTCCAAGTCTGAAAATAGGGCGCGAAAAGCCCTACGTACAATCACCTTTATTCTGGGTGCGTTTTTACTGTGTTGGACTCCGTATCATATTCTGATATTAGTTCGAGGTTTCTGTGGTTATGACGACTGTGTGAATGTACATCTCTATAACTTCTCCTACTGGCTGTGTTATATCAACAGCCCAATCAACCCGTTCTGTTATGCCTTTGCCAATGTACAATTCAAACGAACGTTCCTGAGGATTTTACGTTTGGACTGGCACAGGACGTAGCTGGCGGTATGGTACAGATATTCATGTCACTAAAATAAATGATAAACACTCATTATATCTACAGTTTCCTAGAAAACTGGCTATCCAGTAAAAGTGTAAAAAGTGCGTTGCTTGCGGATGCTTTGAAGTTGTTATCATTTTGTTTTTGTTTTATCTGTAGACAATGTAAAGTTACGGTATGTCATGTTGGACACAGAGACTTTTAGATACCAGTTATAGAATGAAGCTATAGCTTGAGTTGTGGAGATGTTTGTTTATCGTTTTTCAAGAGATTAAAAGGTCTTTGGCTATTGATTAAACATATACTTTGGTTTACGAGCGCCGTTTTGTTTTTGCCAGTCATGTTGTTTGCCACATGTCAGACTAATAAATGCTATCAGGTAAATCTTGTGTAAATATCTTGACCCCTACAACGGAAGTGAATAAGTATCTTTTTAAAGCTAGCGTTGGTGTCGTGTTGAGTTTAATCATGTCCCTAAGCTCCATGCTTCCGATCGGAAGAAAGCTACTCCGAATAAGTACAATTCCTCTGTGCCCAACCAGCTATCAGCCTTCCCACTTTGACGTAATTAAATAGACCTGGTAATGAAGCCAGTGGTGATTTGGTGCTTCTGTCATACCTGTTCATCAGAGAGACGCGCTCCTTCTGCGTCCGGCCACAGACGTAATTCCAGTGTTATTTACCGTTCTCTCCACATCTCGATTTATTCCTGGCCACTCTCTTGGGCTGTCATCTAAACCATAATATACGACCATTGGTATTCGCGCTGCCCTGCCGCAAGCAAGCTTACGTCCTTCAGTAGTTAATTTATTTCTTTAATTCGTAAAAATTTATTACCCCCTTTCTTATCTTAATTTCTCACGAACATGTAGATGCCAAGTTTGTGAGAAATGAGAAAGCTTTATTTGCTCTCTAGAGGTGAATAACCAATTTCAATAGAACGGAGAGAAGGCTGTGGCTATTCTGGACGGCCCAATGGAGATGTATTTTCCTTGTCGAGAAGATTTCGTTCCAGGCCAACAAATTACAACTAAAATGAGACGACGACTGTCTGAAGCTAAAGAGGCTACAATTAACTGTCCGCCAAGGAAATTGTTTGGATATTAGGGTCGCTTTCAGGCGCCATATTGGAGATATAAACGAGGGCATTTGCTTTAATTAACCATCGGTACATAATAGCGCATCCTCTGGCTAGGAAATCCATTCTACGTTTTTGACAACTGATTGAAGACCTCTATTCACACTATTTACACTGCATAAGACCATGATGGAATGTTAGAATTTATCTTTTGCTTTGTTCTAGGCTAAAAATTTGATATTAAATTATATTCATGTGAATACATTTATGTGATTTGGTTTGATGGATCAAGCGAATATATCCTACTCTGCCTATCACTCTTGTTCGCTTCATTTGTCAGTGTCAACATCAAATCTTAGCGAGCCTGACTTCGCGAGCCATTCACCGAAAAAACGTCGTTTTAAGGAGCAACTTTTTTACCCCACAAATCAATCAGATATCTCTTTAATCATCATTCCTCGAACTGTTTTTTGCCTTTCGCCGTGATAGTGAAAGTCAAAAACTGTTTGGTGTGATGCGGGAACATGCCTCTCAGATATTCCTTCTGACACTGGAACGGTCTCTGAATGATGTTCACATGTCGCCTGAGTGCATCTCTCAAAAGCGATAAAGCCGGGAGTAATCACATAATGTAGAAAGTGCGAAAATCAGTCTTAGATGGATTGCTTCTACGTTTTATCACACTGGAAAGAGATGTTTTTCTTCCAATTGCATATTGAACAGGAAGGGACAACGATTTGGGTCCGTGGCTAGCCTTGCGTTTATATGTGAGCTTGGTTTTGAGTTTATCTTATACTTCACTCTGTCCATATTTAATGCAGGATGCATGCTGACGTGCGGTGCATACTCTCAAACACACATATTTAATCCCCAAGTTGACTTGAATGACAAAGCGAAATCCTCCATTCTATCGGTCATACTATTTGTAAAATTTCTTATAAAAAAGTGTTGTTTTTTTGCCTCTAAAGTATGTCTGTATCAGATAAGGTGACAGTTTGAATAGACCGTGCCGCTTGCTAACAGCTACCCTGGCTGTTTTGGATGTTTTTGATAGCCGGGTAAAAACTGTTGTAAGCCACCTGAACTATGTGCTTAAACGTTTCCGGGTAATGCATTACCTCAGGTTTGATAGCACGGTTATTAAGCTTTCCTTTCAGTAGAGCATTATATTAGCCACAGGTGGTGACAAAGGTCAAGGACTAACGCCTTATCTCCGATGCTGTAGATATTTCAAGACAACATGTTGCGAAAACTACTTGGTTGCCAGAAGACGCTGATGGTGTAAGGACAGGAGTAACAGGGAAACTAAACAAACGTGTCAACATTCACTCGTGTCTTACAGTGAAGCCTGGTAAGTGTTACCAGTTTCCCCGTAAGCCAGTCTGCCTACTACTCTAGTTATTCGTTTAAGCACAGTCTCTGCAGTTTTTAACTTCACCTGATAGGTTCTTTGGAAGGATTTAAAACGCAAGGTTTGTCGGGTGAGCTGCATATAATAAGTTATAACACTTAAAAGGAGAACGTGATAAAAAATAAAATAAAGTGGGCTTGATTAGCACCCGATCGGGTGGGATTAGATAGTCAGTACTCAGCAGTACTCACCTGGGTTCATTACCGCGCCACTGGTGATGTTGTAACTGCATTGGTAACTCATGAATGGCGGACCTCCCATGCAGTAACGCTTTTCTATCTATAACGTCGACTAGAAAAAAAAATATTCACCAAAACCATTTCACAATAATATTTTGTCAGTTAATCAAGAGACATAGGCCTACATAGTTTGGGGATGATTATTGTGAACAATATCAATCTATGTTAAAAACACAGAAGTGAAGTGGAATGGGATGTCCCCGATACAGAAATTACCAAGTCAGCAGGGAAATTCGCTCTAACGGGATGTGGAACGATGTCCTATTGGATGCAGGCAGTCTGTCCAGGCTTACTTTATCCTGTGTTGTCTTCCCCTGTTAACTCGGTGGTACTAGTCCATCCATCCATCAATCAATCAATCAATCAATCAAAATAGTGATTCAAAGTGAATCGAAATTGTTATAAATTGCCAACTATAATCGATGTATGTATAGTTGGGAATTTGTATGTACACAGGCCTGTAGTAACGATTATCTTGTTTGTTTGATTGGGGTTTAAAGTCATACTCAATGGTATTTCACTTACAGGACGACAGATTGTCCACTTCACATTGCTTCATTACGATGGAAAACTGGGATGAAACCTCGTAAAAACCACCACCGCGATTGCCGCAGCCATAATGTGTGACTCGCTTATATACCTGATGGTCGACATGCGGACTCGATCCGGTGAACGGTACATCGAAGAACGATTAGTAAGCACACAAGCTACAACCTAACCACGGCCGCTGCCCCGTGTAGTTATGAGCAATATTTTCTTAACATTGCAAAAATATCAATTTTCCACTAGAGAAAAGTTCAGTGGGTTTGGCTAATTATTAGTGGAGAACACTGCCGTTATATACACAACGTGATTTAAAGCCGGACTTAAGCAAAACAGAATTAATCAGTTAATCAATAAATCAACCTGTCCATAAAAACAAATCAATCAATCCACCCATGGCACATCCAATAATCAACCAATCGACCACACATCTAACCATTGAATCAATCAATCATTCAATCATTGTACTGCGTAAAGATGGACTCTACGATAAACACAGACAGTTATACTTTCATTGTGTCGACATTTTGTCACAGTGCAGTTTTATAAACCGCAAAATTATACCGATCTGTCACATTGCAAGGTAAAAACATCTCATATTCACTGGATGCTTTTAATGTGATTAATGACAAACATGTCCAAACTATTATCCATAAATCAGCCAGATCAAAAAGATTAGATTTATTGCAGAAGTTTTAAGTTCTTTCGACGAAAAGTCATCTTTTTTTTTAGTGATAAAATCTGTTAAAAATATAAACATTTTCCTTAACCAGATAGTTGACCAAAGCATATTCCAGTCGTTAAATGGTTAGTTAGTTAATACTAATGGCATTCTGAACATACTCTTTGCTGTGTCTGCCTGAGCCCGCAGTCTTGGGTATTACGTCGGCCTACTGGCCCTTCTTTGACATTGCGCTCACAGGTTCGAGTACGTCTTTCGATCTCTCGTATATGAATGAGACACACGATGTAGCGGCGGCAAACAAGGGAGTGCTTTCATCGAGGTGTCCCGGTTTTCCATTGTATTTAATTTTTTAAGCAGAGTGTGAAGCGGACAATAAGCAGTCATATAAGTGAAATACCCTTGAGTACGATGTTAGCGGTAATCTACAGATCGAATAATTATAATTATGTTTTATTTTAGACTTAAGTCCACAAATAGGTATATCTGCTATAGCTGTAGATGTCGTTTTTGTTGTCATTGCTACATAACGTAACTTAAAATGCGCTTAACGTGGAAACCTCAGAACAATATGGTGGGAATCCATTTACTCCGACTTCAAAATGTAGTTTAGGGGAGATAACTTTAGCGTTATTATACCATACAGAATGGGGTTCATTCTACACGCTTGGTCTCTCGGGACCATCTGCGGTCAAATACATTCCAGGTCCGGTATTAAACGTGTGAGAAATCAAAACCAATTTTACTGCTGCTTATTTGAGCATTAATGCACGAGTACGAACCTAAATTGCATACCTATAATATGCTGTCTTTGTTTTAAAATGATCAGTTTTAGTTTCATCAAATGGAAATTGTATGAACGGTGTTTATGAGATATAACAACAATTTTCCTTTTTAAATTGACATTACGAGCGAAGTAAATTGTCACAACCGACATAATATATTGTCACTATACCGACATAATATATTGTCACTATACCGACATAATATATTGTCACTACCGACTATGAAAGACGTGTGGAAATCGGCGATTCTTAATTGATATGACCGATGCCACGCATTCTCGAATAGACCAGATGCTAACCATAATGATAAACACGGCAGTTTGTGAAGAAAGAAAACAACACAAAACAGCGTTGAAACCAGTCTTGCCAAGGACCAAAGAAAGAAAAAAGGTTAAATACACGTTGTACTATAAACTCACCTATAAACTAACCTCTAAATCTATGTTTCCTACCTCAATGTGTGGTACATAAAAACATGTGCAGAAAATAAAATGGCGGATATAAAGCTGTACAAGAAATGTTATTCGCCCACTTTGTCGCTATAGCGCCGTATTTAAATCCAATCCCTAAAGTGTCATTCTTAGTTTGTACAACGTAAGACTGATTTTGAAGAGGAGTTTTCCTGTTTTCTTATTTATGAGATGTTGACAAGTAGGAAGAACATCTGTGAAAAAAAAATTGAGCCCCATTTAGAAAAATGTTTTTAAAAAATGGCACTCAACCTAATAAGGCTCAACTCAGGGGTCATAAGCGACAGGGCAACACATTATCGTAGCTAATCTCCCCCCTCACTAAGTAACGTGGATGCCGTTTATTCGGGCCGGTTCCCCCCTTCCTCTCTCTTCCACCACGATATCCTCTAAATTAAATAATTCATGTACGCCTATGCTTGCAGCACCATTGGAACGTCACACAGCAGCGTTTGTTTGTGGACGAAAGTTTCGCGGGTTAAATGGGAGACTCCAGCAGCGCTCATATACTGACAAATTACACCGCTGAGAAACAAAACAACCAAGACTCAAAGATAATGGAAAAAGAACTATTAGACGTGGAAATCTATCACGTCTGTACTATCTGAAAGAAGACAAAACAGCTATCGAATAGCCATCAATTGGTCCACGGAAGATGAGTTTATTGGCGAAACGATTTGTGGCACTGACATGTGGAATTGGAAGTTTCCTTTGGAAGAGATTCATCTTCTTCGGTATAAATATAAAACAGATGGTACATAAAGGATAGCAGATATCCACTCACCATAGGACACAACGCCAGACGACGTACGACACACGGCGTTAATGAAGACAAACTATGTATATACATTAGCATTGGCCTGATGCGGAGATTTATAAAAGACGACTTTGACCAAACCAAAGATTAGGGCATGTCGTTTATGTTCGGGGAAATCACGAATGGATGCGAGATTTGCGAGATTAAACTATCTAAATATAGCCTCTTGTCAGTCAAACTAAATGTAGGAGATTTCTGTTTACGTGAGGTATTCACCCACGCTAGTAATGGAGATCAGAGTGAAATCTTTGAGTAGTATCATAGAGGCAATGTTTTCAACAAGTGAATACAATGGAAAATCTTAGTCAATTTATACACGCCCCCAAGTGTTAGGGTTAAAATGTACAAACACTAAACATAAGTTTAGGAGGTTTCAACAGCTTAACCACTACCCACGGAACGAGTTTACAGCCTTGTTCAGTTAAACGGGTATACCTGTAGATCACACCGAAAATCAGAACACTGTTGAGGGTGTGTGATGAAATCTAAGAACATAAAGCAATTATCCGAAATGAAGCAATACTCAGACTATATGAGTACCAAGAAGACAACATTCACGTAAAGTTCTGTTTAAAAACCAGTTTCCTTCAAATAATATAGCATAAGGTTTGCCGCATTCGCTTATATTTATGGTATACTTTAGAACACGCTGTAGTATGGAACCATGTGGAATCACATTAAACGAGGTCGCAGTCAACCGTAGGATCAGGGGTCATTCTAGCCAGTATAAACATAGTTCCATGCGGTCCAAACAACGGGTGCCATATAGAGGGAGAGAGAGCGGGGGAGCTGTCAATTATTATGTTATTTTATAGAGATACCACGCTGATACCACGTTAATGTCTTAACCTATTTTGTTTGTTCTTTACATTGCTTTCGACCTTTGTGTCCCAGCTAAGCGATAAACTCAACGAAGAGTAGTTTATGTATTAATAACCATTCTTCATCGCAGGAGATCTGTATCAACTTAGCCATATTTTTGACAGGTGCTTCATTACCACAAGATAATCAGTCCAAAATTCTGACCTTACATTTCATAGCCTCGTCTATACGTACCGCATTTTAAGGCAGCAGTCTATTAATAAACTGCAATTATTTCATACCATCGGTTTTTCTACTCATAAATAACGCTCTGTTGTGCGGTTGTTGTGCCATTCTATTAAACGCAGATGGTTCTGTTCATTCCATTATTGTGCTACAGCGGGGTGGGGGACTCGACTAATGTTATAGACGTGGGCGTGTCCTAAGACATCTGTAATTTCAAGTAAACCCTCGAGCAACCAATATATTCCCGAAAATCTCGACTTCTTGGAAGGATTTTAACAATTTTAAACTAAGGAATTTAATCTACCTCTTCTTGCTTAATTAAAATATTTTTACGAGCACCTAATCATTGCACAAAACGTAAATACTGAGATGGAAAAATTATATTTATAGATCGTGATATTAATAAATAATGATAGTGATTGAAGATCGACACATATGATTTCTGCACAAACTAAGCGACCGGTCTCAATCAGTTGGAATTGTAAAATATTTACTGGATGTAGCTTAAGATTCTTGGTGTTTTTGACCTAGTTAGAAACTCTATCGATTGGGTTTATCTAAAGGCAAGCTGAAATGATTTCCGAAGAATGCTGTTAAAATTGATGATTCTTTCATGTTTGGTAGCTGAACCTTCTAAATTGATAGACAATCTTATTAATAGAACGTATCTAATTTAACAAAGCACATTTTCTTTCTTTACAATAAAAATGTACATACAATGTACAATATCTATATCTCTATTGAAGTGAATCCAAAACATTTGTCAGGATAAAGTAACTTTACTTTAATATAAAATTATTCAAGTACTTACACGTTCCAAATGCAAACACTTGGTTAATCGAGCCTTCTTCGGTCAAATAAAATACGGTGATTTATCAAACGTAGTACATTTATGATTATTAGGTCCGTGTTAAGGGCTATGTGTGGTACCAGCATTATGCAATATATCAGCGAAACGTCGGGTGCAGAGATTGAAAATATCATTTAATATGTGCATTTATATTTTGTAAATGCATGTTGAATGTATCTTCCTTAAACCTCTAGAAGCGCTAAGGTTTACTTTATCTACTTTTGGTAAAAGTACAATTAGTAATTGTTTATCCAAACAAAATACAAACTTATGAAATACTGCACAAACGTTAGTAACGCGGTAAATTGTATATTTTCTTCGGAACATATGTAAGGTCGCAAATTTGTGCACCAAGCAAGAATTGTTGGCTATAAAATCTGTGTCAATATTCGTCGATTTGATCCTTAAATTTCTAATTTCTTACGTTTGGACTTTAGAAGAACGGTGTATTCAAAGCAAGCTAGCACAAATGCAAATTATGTCAAAATGTTATATTGATTTCTTTTCATTTCAAACATCGGTTCTAAATTAGTATCACGGAATAATATCATTGAACTAAATCTCTTCCCATATGCTGGCTATACAAATAGGTAGATACCCTTAACTTGCTCGTGAAAATAAACTGTGTCCACATTGTAACCTCGGCTCTGGGGAGGATGAATTCCATTTCATTCTGGCTCCCATCATCTGAGACCTCTGTTTATTAAGAGATGTTAGAAGCCTTCTGTATTCAAATGCTGACAAACAATATTTTATACTTTACGCATTCAGACCAAATGAACATTACCTAATTCATATACCGGTTTACATAAGAACCATATCAGATAACGCGGAAAAAACAAACATGTATTAATGTACTTACTATCGCATTAATACAAAACGATAAAATTAATTATACTATGATCAATGTAAATGAAAGCAAAAAAGTTAGTTTGCCATCAAGCAATACACAAAGTAAACGACGAACCAAAGTGCAGCATAAAAAAACATACTAATGCTGGAAGATGGAGAAATAGAATCTTGAATACAAAGATGATAAATAGATGGTTAATATGTACCTCGATGTCTGGTTTATAATCATTTGCCAGGCCGTTATTGTCCCAAAGGACTAGGACAATATTTGAACGAAAGGTTAATTGCCGTTATATATTGATTAAGATGTGTAGATCATCTTCATGAGCGGTACATCAGTCAATCCCCGACCTTCGGAACGTCTAATAGTCTACCGTATAACAGTAAAATAGTCGATATTATTTTACAGTGGCATGGTCTTTTTTATATTGCATTCATACAGAAGAGAAGTGTCTCAGCATCTTTTTCTCTTTATACAAATGTAATCTAGTTAGAAGAGGATGCTTTTGTTTCCTGAAATATTTTTTAGGAATTCGGACAGGTTATCTAAAAAAATCTTAACCAAGAGTGCTGAGACACGTGTCACGTTCAATAAAACTCCCGATTAGCAACAACCGCCCGATGTAAATCTTGTTGTCCTAAAATACTTCTGAAGTTAATCGAATCTTATCTACTTAATCAATGTTTAAAATAAATGCCGTAAAAGAAACACAATTGATACAAAGAAATGTTTATAGACATAGACAAGTTAAATACAGATTGTGCTGTTGATACTGATTGTTGGTCAAATTGGAAACGGATTCCTGATACCAAACTAACTCATATAGTCACTGTTTTCATTTCAGTGTGTTTTCATATAAACTGGGATGAAGACGAGACGAACAAAACGGTGAAGCAATCACGTTGCTATCTACAGGCAATCTCCATTAATTCTAGACTTAAAGATGTCACCATAGGTGCTGCACACACAGTCTCAATGCTTAATTGAATGTGTTTATTGTAAATTTATACATCTTGCTTCAAATACATTGCTTTATGTATTTGGTGTTTATTTATATACGCCACCAGGCAGTTAATTTACCGCAGCAATGACCGATTGGATACCGTCTACTCGGTTGGCCTACTGTAACTATTGCCAAGGTAAACCCACCCATCCGTAATTGCACGAATGACTATCCCATCATGGCAAGCAATCGGTAATACAACAACGAGCGATGTGAACCAACCCATCCTTTGGCACTGTACCCATGCATAACTGAGGAAATCTCGTTCATCCCTCCGCACTGTGTCCATGACTGAGGTGACGGCATCCTTTTCTCGTCACTGCAGCTATAATTTAGGTGAACTCATCCGTACTCGTTTACTGCTACATTTGACGACGTGATTCCATCCATCCCTCTTTACTGCTACAATGGTCAACGTGATTCCATCTATCGCTATTTACTTTTAAAATTGTCGACGTGACCTCATCCAGCCCTCATTACTGCTTCAATCGTCGTCGTGAGCCCATCAATCTATCTCTACTGCTACAATTGACGACGCGAACCATCCATCTTTCTGTGCTGCTACAATTCTCGACGTGATGCCATCCATCCCTCTTTACTGCTACAATTGTCGACGTGATTCCATCCATCCCTCTTTGCTGCTACAATTGACGACGTGAACCATCCATCTTTCTGTGCTGCTACAATTCTCGACGTGATGCCATCCATCCCATCTTTACTGCTACAATTGTCGACGTGATTCCATCCATCTTTCTGTGCTGCTACAATTCTCGACGTGAACTCATCTATCCCTCTTTACTGCTGCAATCCTCGACGTGATCCTATCCATCCCTCTTTACTGCTACAATTGACGACGTGATTCTATCCATTGCTATTTACTGCTACAATTATTGGCGTGATCCTGTCCATCCCTCTTTACGGCTACAACTGTCGACGTGAGCCCATCCATTCCTCATTACTGCTACAATCGTCGCGTGAACCAATCAATCTTTCTCTATTATCCAATTGACGACGTGAACCATCCATCTTTCTTACTGCTACAATTGTCGACGTGATCCCATATATCCATCTTTACTGCTACAATTGACGACGTGATTCCATCCATTGATAGTTACTGCTGCAATCGTCGTCGTGAACCCATCCAGTTATCATTGTTGATAAATCGTCGTCGTGAACCCTTCAATCTTTCTCTACTACAATTCTCGACGTGAACCCATCCATCTTTCTCTACTGCTACAACTGTCGACGTGATTCCACCCATTTGTTTTTACTGCTACAATCGTCGTCGTGAACCCATCGATCTTTCTTTACTGTTACATTTCTCGACGTGAACCCGTCCATCTTTCTCTACTGATACAATTGTGTACGGGATTCCACCCATCTATATTTATTGATACAATCGTCGTCGTGAACCCATCCAGCCATCAATGCTGCTACAATTGTCGTTGCAAACCCATCAATCTTTCACACTGCTACAATTGTTGACGTGCACACATCCATCTTTCTCTACTGCTACAATTGTTGACGTGATCCCACTTGAATAGTAGACATCTTGCTGTACTGTTACAATAGTTGACATGGTCTTATCCATCTTTCCTAACTGCAAGAATTGTCCACGTCATCCCATCCTCTCCTCTTCACCGCTACAGTTGTCGACGTGATTCCAACCATCTTTCTTTACCGGTACAATCGTCGACGGGAACACATCTACCCTTTTTTACCACTAAAATCGTCGGCGTGAACCCGTCTATCCATCGTTACTGTCATAATTATCGATGTGAAACCAGACACCAATCTTTACGGTTAGAATTGTCGACGTGAATCAAGCCATCGCACTTAAATGAAGCAATTGCCGAGGTGAACCATTCCCTCCCGCGTTACTGAAAGAATAACCCGATCAATCTCGCATCACTGCATTGAACTGATTCCACCCACATGTCGCCACCACAATAATGATTGATTGGATCGAACCATTCCATCACTACATGTGCTGCAACACTGACCAATATGATCCCAGTGTAATAATTGACAGGGTGATTCTATCAAAATCTCGATTTTAAAACAATGACCCGGGTAAATCCACCGTTATTGCAGCAAGGGGTGATGCAATCCAACTGTGGTCCGATATGATCATATCCATTATTCTCTTTTAATTTGATCTGACAGGTACCTCGCTCCTTCGACAAGGGTGGAGATTGCCATATCTATTTCTCTCTATTGGCGAGATCTAACTCAAATTTGGCTAAAGTAATATTGGCTGAGATGATCATATTCATTACTATCTATTGATGTGATTTGACAGGTACCTCGCTCCGTCGACAATGGCGGAGATTGCCAAATCCATTCCTCGCTATTGGCGTGACCTAACTCAAATTTGGCTACTGTAACATTGGCCGAGATGATCATATTCATTTCTATTTATTGATGTGATTTGACAGGTACCTCGCTCCTTCGACAATGCCAGAGATTATCACATACATCACTCGCTATCGGTGTGAACTGACTCAAATTTTTCTACTGCAATACTGGCCGAGATGATCATATCCAATATTCGCTATTGATGTGATCTGAAAGGTACCTCGCTCCTGCGACAACGGCGTAGATTATGATATCCATTTCTCGCCATTGGTCAAGATGACCATATCCAATTATTCGCTTTTTGGGTGATTTGATCGCGATAATGGACAAAGTGATCCACCCATCACTTGTTGGGAAGGTCTAGATGATCCCAGCGATCACTGGCTAATGCGAACATTGATGAGGTGATCCAACCAATCACAAGCAAATACAACAATGGTCGAGTGGTGTAGCTCTTGAAAGGGTAAGTAATTACAAATTTCTCGGTATAACAATCAACGAAAAACTAACCTGGATAAATCATTTAGATTGTCAAAGACAAAATATCAAGAATTATCGGTATTATCAACCACATGTACTGTCATACTATAGTTCTAAATGTATGTGTTTCCTGCTATTATAATTTGCTTTAATAAATATTGCCATCGAATAGTTCAAATGTTAGTACTGGTTGTCCGAAGAATATTTGGAGGACCGTTTTCACCAAACGACACACCTATGAATTAAGCCAGAGGACTTGAGCCTGCGCAAGTGGTGGGTTCCAATTTTGCTTTGTTTTTATATCCCTTTACGATATATAATTTGTATATTGCCATCATATTTGGGTTAGTTGATGCCATGCTTTGATTTCTAATAGAGAATTACACTTATATCACGCGATCGGTGAACGATTTGCCCTTATCAGAATTCCCATTGTATTGAAAGTTTGGTTTATCATCATAGTATATCTGAAAGGGAATGTAAGCTCTGCTTACTTCTGTCCTATTTACTACCTGTATTTATCAAATCTGGTGAATTTGGCACATTATTGTGGCTAGTGTCAGTAATATTCTGCTCTTCTCCTTGTATGTATTGTGCATCTTACTTCATAGAGTATGTCTACCAAGGGACCAGTAACGAGTCACTGATTCCCATATTTGGATCGATATATTTTTTTCAGCATTGTTTTCTGACCATCTTAATACTGGTCGTTTATCATTCGACTGTGATATTACAGTATACGTATTGCTGTCATCTTTGACATCAGCATTCTGATTGTATGTTCTATATTATCTCATCCGTTGGAGATACCCAGACAATAAGAGAGTACGGTCAAAAGGTTACATACTAGTACTTTATCTTCTGTCCCAGGAGGAAATATAAATGGAATCCAGGGAAGATATCAACTGCTCTCGTTTTTTCTCGATTGATATGTGGTTTATTGTACAAATACGCAGCCATTTCGAACTAAATGTCGTTTTCAATTTGGTGTTCCAGTTTTTGTTGTAACGTAAAATGTAACTTGACTTTCGCTGTAGAATCAATTGACGAAGTGACATACCAGCTGCAAGATGTATCAGTGTAAGCATTGTTCTTGTAGTTTTACGCTTGCATGGGTGCCCTCCTTATTTATTCTGCCTAAGTCTCACGTTTTAAGGTACCATTTTCGACCAGAAGGTACAGTGGACACACGGTTTACTTGTTTGATTGGGGTTGAACGCCGTACGGTTATTTAACTCCCGTGACGTCGCGGTAGCCCAATGGATGAAGGAAACCACCCTCGACACAAATGGCAAGAAACAAAGACATCACAGGACAATAACACACCCTTACAGGACAATACAAAAACGTCACAAACAGATCGTCGGTTTATTTATCTTTAGCACCAGGGCAACAGGTTTTTTTGGTTGATTGGGTTTAACATTGTTTTCAAGGGTATTTCACTTATATGACGAAGGATTGACCACTTCACACTGCTCCTTGCCTTATTACGGTGGAAAACCGAGAGGAACCCTCGTAAAAAACACCCGCGGCCAACGATAGATCGAAGCAAGATTAGTAGGCGCACACGCTACTACTTAGACACCACTGTGGGCTCCACGACAACAATAAGTTCCCTCCAACCACCCAGAAGTGGACACAGAGAGAGCTGTAGCTATCCAAATATGAGACCACCCTTTCCTGTGTGTATTTATATAAAACTTTTCACATTGAATTTTTATTTTATCTATTGTTTCAACAGTGTCATTGTATTAGTATAAAAAAAATAGACTATACGACTAAGTAATGAGGTTTCATACGTCTGTCTTCGGTGAACAGAAATGTTTAAACACAGTATTGTTTTTGTTGTATTTACAGGGGATACTGCCCTGAATGCGAAAAGGTTCATGATCATTATAGACGGTGTAACTCTCGGCAATATCATCTCAGTTTGGACCTTTCTTAAACATTGAAAACAAGAATACAAATACTGCCACTAAAGTGTTTATCGAAAGGTGAGTTGTACTTGTTAGTTGTTTTTCCTGGTAGTCTCAATCAAACATCAGCAGAGTGTTGGCCCTCTGGCTAAGGGCAGTATGTAGGTAAGAAGTATGTTAGTGATTTATATATTATTCATAGCAGTTTCCAACAGAGCTAATACTTGGGAATGTCTTCACGTTATTTAGTTGTGTTATTCATGGCATGCAGTTGAAATATACCGCCGTCACAAAAGCTAAATACACTTGAGCACTGCATTAAACACCAACCAATCCAAGCCAATTACCACAAGATAACCAGTCCAAAATTCTGACCTTACATTTCACAGCCTCGTTTATACGTGCCGCGATGTTAGGGAGCAGTCTATTAATTTATAACATCGGTTTCTGCCCATAAATAACGCTCTGTTGTGCGGTTATTGTGCCATTCTATCATAAACGCAGATGGTTCTGTTCCTTCCATTATTATGCTACAGCGTGTCCTAAGACATCTGTAATTTCAAGTAAACTCTCGAGCAACCAATATTTTCCCGAAAATCTCACCTACTTGGAAGAATATTAACAATTTCAAAATAAGGAATTTAATCTACCTCATCTTCCTTAATTAAAATGTTTTTACGAGCACCTATTCATTGCACAAAATGTTAATACTGAGATGGAAAAATTATATTTATAGATCGTGATATTAATAAATATTGACAGCAATTGAAGATCGACACATATGATTTACGCACAAACTAAGCGACCTGTCTCAATCAGTTCGAATTGTAAAATATTTACTGGATGTAGCTTTAGATTCGTGGTATCTTTGACCTAAACTAGCGTCCAAAAGAAACGATACCAACTTATTCTCAAAATTGTTTTTACTAAGTGAATTGTCTAGTATGAAAACATGCCAATTCGTATTGCACATCTCAAACACAGCATAGTCGATAAAAAATACCG